>JARQWZ010004276.1:0-118477 GCA_033150135.1 Gobio occitaniae
TGTGATGAAACTATCTATATATCTATATCACCACTTGGTGGCTTTCATGAAAGCATAACGGATTTATTCAAACTCGTTAATTCATAAATTCATGAAATATTGAAGAACAGGTGAAGTAAAAATAAATGCATATGCAATATAGTTCATATATTTAGCTAAATGCTGCTCTCTGGAGTTATTGGGTAAACGTGATGTTATGTGTCATTGTTTACCAGCTGGTTTATTGACGTCTTTCCGCGGTTGAAACACTGATTGATGGATTGCATGAGACATGATGTGGTTGTTCTGTATCTTTCAACATACCTTCTGATGTTCATTCATGGTTATTTGGTGCTATTAAAATACAATTTTTTTATCAACAAGGATGTCGCCACTCATTCTTAATATCAATAATTAAAGTTCATCTAGTAAAAACTATAACTCTTGATATCTGTATTTGTATTTTCACTAGTGAAACGTCACCATAGGCTGCCATTCATATTCAATTGTTGATATCAAGATCTGATTTCTTACTAAATAAAATGAACATTTTACAAATCAGAAATATAATTCTTACTAGTAGAACCCTTTATTTTTTATTGCAATAATTATGTGGTTACTAGTGCAAATGTCTTGATATCAACAATTGAATTGCTACTAGTAAAAAAATTCAATAAAATAATTCGAAAAATAATAATTTCTGAAATCATGAATGTGATTGTTACTAGCCAATTTAGATGTCTGAAATTACTCTTCTAATTATTGTTATCAGAAATTGATTTTTACTACACACTGTAAAAAGTGATCAGTTGATTTAACTTAAAAACGTAAATAAACTTCATGCGTAATTGAAAAGTTATGTGAATGACAATTTCCACATCACTTAATTGTTTTTAATTATGCTTGGTTTATTCATTTAAAAACATGAGGAAACCCATTGCCTTAAAATTAAGTCAACTTTTTACAATGCACTGTAAAAAAAATATATGATCAATAATTTATAACAACAGATGTTTTTACATTGTTGTAACTACTTAAAATAAGTTTTCAAGATTCAACTCATTCTTTAAGTCGGTTTAATGTATGTTAAGTTGAAGTTACTTAAACGTTCAAGTTGACTGTAGTTAACAATTTAAGGCAGCAACTTTTTTTACATTGTAGTAAGAATTATATTTCTGATATGTGAAATTGTAATTTCAACTATACTGTAAAAAAAAATGGTTTAACTTAAAAAAGTAAGTAGCCTGGTTGCCTTAAAGTTGAGTTCGTTGAAATTAAAAATGAGCTAATACAATGAAGAAAATTGGTTTAATAAATAGAAACTCAAAATATTATTGTATCTGAACCACATAAATAAAAAAAAGTAATAAATCGTGTTCCTCTGCATTATTACAAATAAAACGCACAATAACGCAATATGCTTACAAAATCTTTTAATAATAATTGAATAAAGGGTGATGTCGATTCTAAAAAAAATTCATTTTAACTAACATTTGATTTTCAATGAAATCAAAATTTTAAGGCAACCAGGTAACTACTTTTTTAAATATTCTTTTTTTTACAGTGTAGTAATAAATCAATTCTTCATATCAGCAATTGAATATGAATAGCAGCCTATGGTGACATTTAACCAGTGAAAACACAATTACAGATATCAAGAATGATAGTTTTTACTAGATGAAATATAATTCCTGATATCAAGAATGAGCATTTTAACTAGTGAAAAGAATCAAGAATTCATGTCCTGCAAATTATTAAAAGTCAAAATGGCTTGCAATAGTGACCCACAAGACATTGAACCGCCGTGACACATGCAACCAATGTAATAATCATTTGTTTGTACTAAACTCAACTCGCTTTAAGAGCCACGCACTACAAGTTTTACTTTGAAAGTGTTATGAAATGTGCGACGTAATCTCCATTTGGAGAAATGTCCCCGCAGGCACGTTTTTCCAATGAGCCCGGCTTGAAAATACCACAGTTATACTGACAGATATTGTGGCTGATGAGACAAAACAGCCGCAGTTTCACTCGCAGTGGGCGGAGCTACACGACAGACTCGTTTTCTGCCACTTTTCACTAGGGGTGTATCGATACCCTCATGTCACGATTCGATACATATCACGATACGATATTATTGTGATACTCAAAGACATAAGGCTAACACAAAATGTAGTGTTGATTAAAATGTTAAATGTGGTATTACATGAGGGGGGTGTAAATGAATAGGCTTGGACTTGGTGCTGGTAACCCAATGCACAGGACAATGACACCAGAATAAAAATATTCATGATTCTGAAGCTGAAAATAGAGAATTATTTGAAATGCATATGCTTGCACTGGGTCACTGACTAGATACATATATATTTATTAGGGCTGTCAAAAGATTAATCGCGATTAATCGCATCCAAAATAAAAGTTTGTGTTTACATAATATATGTGTGTGTACTCTGTTAATTATTATTTATATATAAATGCACACACATTCATGTATATATTTAAGAAATATTTGCATGTATATACTGTATATACATTTATATAATCTATAATATATATAAATATAAATGTTTTATATATAAAAATATTTTTTTCTTAAATATATACATGAATGTATGTGTATTTATATATAAATAATAATTAACAGAGTACACACACATATATTATGTAAACACAAACTTTTATTTTGGATGCGATTAATCGTGATTAATCTTTTGCCACTTTTCACTGGTAACAAAAGACCCACAAATATTCCCCCATTGCATTATTAAACATTATACATATCGGCATTATATATAGTTTAATGTAGTACTGACACTAAAACTCTGTAAACTTGTGTCTCACGTAGTCATTTTCATTTTGGGTGAACTATTCACAATATATTGTTGCATTTTTCTTTTTTTGTAGGACAAACAATGCTCCCCAGTGTACATAAGTGAGTTCAAGACCACGTTGAGCAGACCCAACTTACTAAATCTTCCTTTTACAATATGCGTTATTTAATTTCTGTATGTGTCCTCTTTAATTACACATGAGACCCTGAAGGTGTTCTAAACCCCTGCGGTATATTTCCCAAGGTGCCAGGCGGTTTCCGGTGTGCCGCGCTTCCACTCGTGCCCGGCGTGAGAAGCAGCTAGTTGGTGATGCTAAAGAACGGTGTACACAAAAGAGAAACGAGCCCTTCCTCCCATAAAGCATATTCCCCACTGTCCTCCACGCAGATTTGTGGGAAACACAGGCAGTGGAGGAGGACGAGGAGGAGGGGAGGCAGAATTCCCTGAGACTGAAGAATCAATATGCAGGAGCGGCGGCCGGTCATTTGTATGCTACATGTGAGGCAGGGCTTGGAGAGCCAGAGACAGGAGTTAGAAAAGCAAAGGTTAATTTCATACATCAACTTCCATCTGCATATTTCTTTCCACAGGAGTGCCGCGGCCTTTGTGCAGGGCTTTCTTTTCCTTTTTTCCCTCCTGTGCTCGCTGGTTGATATTTTACGGGACGGCTCTGCTGGCACTGCTGGTTTGAGACGGAGAGATGCACACCTTTAGTTCCAGTGTAGATTACTATGAGCACTTTATTTCACTAGTGCTGTATATGATGATGATGTGGAATATAAAAGCTGGATTATTAACTGGTTATTGTCAGGAGTTTTATAATAGATCATTAAATTACTCTTCATACTGTGAAATAGTTTTTCAGTAGTTTTCTGTGCATGGTAACATGCCAATATTACAGTATTATTGATAATATAATACAATACCATGCTCATAATCAAATCACCATGATATTGCCTATGATTTTACCACAGTACTTTCAGTCTAAAAAAATAAAAAATAAACTAATATTTCTGGAAATTGTGCTGTTTTAACACTGTAAAAACAGGCATATGAAATAGTATTATTTAATATATTAAACAGGATCGTTTATTGAACCTGTAGATGAAATATAATTTAAAATAATCAAGTTTGCATAAGTTTTTTTGGTTTCATATTTGATACACCAGAATGGCTTCTATCATATGATATAGTGAGAATAAGCAAGAGCTCCGTTTTAATCAAAATGTGCAAAAATATGCAATTCGCTGCAGATGCTGATATTTATATGGACAAGATGATATTCTGACAGGTTGTAATGTAAATCATTGAGATCTTTATATAGCTATAATCATATAAATATCACTCTGTCTTAAAAAGGTGATATTTAAATGCGTAGTTTTATGATCAAAGCTCTGTAATTTTTTAAACATAATGCAGTGCTATGATGATTGAGTGATGAACTAATACACCGTCCTCAAGAGCCAGCCTAACAAACATTTTCTCGAAAACATTTTCCAGTTATGAAAACCTTATTTCTCAGAAATAATTGCGTTCTTCAAACATTATTGGAACGTTACTTTTGAATGCGCTCTGAACGTTACGAAACAAGTAATAACATTTAATAAAGCATCAGACTAACAATTTTTTGGGGAAAAAAGCACTCCATGAACAAAAATAAACGGGTAGCACTTTACAATACGGTTAATATGAACTAATAATGAACTGCATTTATTAATATTTGTTAATGTTAGTTTCAACATTTACTAATGCATTATTCAAATCTTGTTAACATTAGTTAAAGGCGCCAGGGGGGTCTCAAGACCCTCCTAAAAAACGCCTTGACCCCCCATTTGACCCCCCACCCACCCTCTCCCTGATCTATAATAGGCCTACTGTAATTAAGACATATATTCAAAAAATGTATTAAAAACAGAAAGACGGGCTTAGACCTCTCAAAGGCCGCGGAAACAGGCCAGTGGGTTGGTTACGCACGTCAATACATTCCCGACGATCCTGGTTTGCTTCTTATTTATTAAATATAGCCATTTAGTGGATGAAACCTTGATCAAAATTAAAATACAATTTATAGAAAACGAAATTCACCTTAAAGAAAGACTTTCAACAAAACTCAATGAAGTCTCCAGGCATATTGCACATCTTATAATGAAGTTTATCTAATGCTGCTCACTTTTCATAATCAACATATGAAATAATAATTAAACATATATATATATATATATATATATATATATATATATATATATATATATATATATATATATATATATATATATATATATATATATATATATTTATATATATTAGGCTAATATTTAAACATAGGCTAACTATGAAACTAAATAGGCTACGTTTTCTTTAACCCTCAGTCTGACGAAAGCGCAGACGCATTTTTTCCTTTATGACAGCGGAAACAACTCACACCCCGTAATTTTAAGGCATACAGATAAGTTCAAGACATAATAATTAAAAACTATAAACTGTCTACTTTTATTTGTGTAAACTCACAATACCAACAAAGGCCGTGGATTCAGGGAACAGATTATTTCGCATGCGCTCCACTCCAAACGCTGTCTTCATTTCAATATTAATTTAAAGTTTTTAATTTCCAAAGCATTTCTAAATTCAGTTCATATTTCCAACAAACGAAACTACAAGCCAAAATAACGAAATGGTAAAAAAAAAAACTTTGAGTTACAACCACCATGCAAATTCAAACATTTCGCCCTTCTCTCCCTAAGCGATGACTACAACCCGACAGGAGAACGGCATTTAACTAAATGTTCTAAATACATATGCACATATAGCCTAATAATAATAATAATAATAATAAACAAATACACAACTTATAATAAACTCAAATATGCTAGGCCTACAACACGCCTATAGACAAGCTACAATACCATAAATGAAGGCTATAAGTTGTTACGCTGCTATAGACCTAAGGGGAAAATCCAAACTTCACAGTCTATTCATCATCAAACTAAAAATGCAGTCAACCAAATCGAAATAGTTATTTGGCTCAATTTTTATTTTTGTTGTTTAGTAGTAGTAATATGCAGTTATTAGCCGTGTCCACTGTATTTTTTGTTGGTTTTCATGAGACCCCCCCCCCCCCCTTGAAATGACCAGGACCCCTCATTGCCCCCCCAATCAAAATTGTCTGGAGCCGCCACTGGTTAAAGGTGCACTATGTAACTTTTCTATACGCTGGAGGTTGCATATTCTAAACAAATGCGTAGTTTGATGATGGCACGAAAATCTTGGGACATGTGGTTTCACCTCGCAGCCGGTGGGAAAGAATCGGGATAGGACTCGGGCAGAAATCATGTTGATGGATGTTGATTATTAAAGTTACTGTAGTCTGAAGCAGAGCAGGACCGAGTGTTGTGGAGCTGAGGAATCGTCACCGGTGGGACTTTTATTTTGCCACAGTCGCCGGTGGGGCTTTTATTATGCCACAGTCGCCGGTGGGGCTTTTATTATGCCACAGTCGCCGGTGGGGCTTTTATTATGCCACAGTCGCCGGTGGGGCTTTTATTATGCCACAGTCGCCGGTGGGGCTTTTATTATGCCACAGTCGCCGGTGGGGCTTTTATTATGCCACAGTCGCCGGTGGGGCTTTTATTATGCCACAGTCGCCGGTGGGACTTTTATTATGCCACAGTCGCCGGTGGGGCTTTTATTATGCCACAGTCGCCGGTGGGACTTTTATTATGCCACAGTCGCCGGTGGGGCTTTTATTATGCCACAGTCGCCATGGGACTTTTATTATGCCACAGTCGCCGGTGGGGCTTTTATTATGCCACAGTCGCCGGTGGGGCTTTTATTATGCCACAGTCGCCATGGGACTTTTATTATGCCACAGTCGCCGGTGGGGCTTTTATTATGCCACAGTCGCCGGTGGGGCTTTTATTATGCCACAGTCGCCGGTGGGGCTTTTATTATGCCACAGTCGCCGGTGGGGCTTTTATTATGCCACAGTCGCCTGCGCCACTTCCGCTCCTCCGCTCATTAGTGTGAGGTAACGCAGCTCTGTTGATCATATTACACACATTTGAGTTTGTTGATGATGGGATGGCTATGACACTTGTTCACACTGCAGTGAGAGGAAAGTGCTTCTGCAGAATAAAACCACTAACCGAAGGGAATGCGGATATGATGTCATCAACAGGCCACGCCCGCACACGTCCCGGTTCCTCGGTTAAAATCGCATAAAATCAAAGTTAATAATGCGTCTACTTTCACAGCGAAAAGACACGCAAAGCATGAGCTGTGCAGTATATAAAATGATCAAAATGAGTGAAATGTGTGTGTGTGTGGCAGGTTTTACAGCAACGTTTGGTTCCTGTTGATCATTGAGACCTCAGAAATGCTAGTCAGATGCGACTCTAGGGGTTAGTTTGTGGCCTGACTGAGCTTGTGTTTAGTTGGTTACCCAGTACTGTTGGTCAAGTGTCCTAAACTCCTCTAAAACCAGATCAGCTTGGGCAGGCTAACTATCAGAAATGGATATGGATAACATGCATAAAGCTTATGAGGTAAAAAAACAGTTCCGGCTAGATGAATTGTCCATGTTTCAAACCGGCGTATTAGCGTAGCATCAGGCCGGCCGGCGACTGACTGACGGCTCTCCACCAGTATACGGTGTCATCAGTGAGTGCTAGCGCAGCGCTAAATGATAAACATCAGTAATTTAAACCACACAAGGGCGGAAAAAATCCTAGCCTGAGACGCCTTTCCGCACTGTCAACAAACTAGCGCTCCTCTGTTTAGCCCACGCAACACCCCTTCAAGGAAACAATCAAATATTCATACAATAGTATCCCTTCCAGAACGAGCGGCCCGTGATTCCCGCCGCTTGTTTAGCTTTTGGAATTTAAATGCCAGAGATATGAATAGAGAGCATTTTTATGTATGATAGCATTGTAGCGGCTGCCCTCTCACCTCGAGCGGTGTTCGTACACAGCACTGTATTAACTAGCGTAATAGGTAATTTGAATGCTAACAGAGCGAGATTAGCTTTGGGATATGTCTCAGAACGGACGAATGGAAGTTATTTCTGGAATAATAAATCTTGATATGCATCTGTGTTCATGGAGAATGGTGTGTGTTATCAGAGAAAAGCCAAGGATGAATTAATGTGCTGCATATTCTTTGTCAATGTGTGCTTTTTTTTAAAGCTAATACTATATTCATCAGCTCTGGATTCTGCTGGATTTCCTTATGTCCAGTCGGCCGAACACTAATGCTTGAATCTAATGGCTGTAGTTTGTAGTTTATTTACTCTAAACATGTGTTTAACCCTTTAAAGCCTACAAATTGCTACGGTTTAAATGATCAACATGATCAAATCCTCCAGTCTTTCTGTCGTTTGATTGATAATTCACTCTTTTTTTAGCAAGTAAAAGTCTTTTAATGTAATTGTACAAATGCTTCTCTGATTGGTGGATTTCTCTGCAGGATTGTGGGTAATGTAGTTCTTCACTGGAAATGTGGCTAATAAACATAATTTATTAGAAGTGAAGTTGAGGTCTTTAATTATAATTGTTCAAACGTCCTCCTTCAAACAATATATTTTAACAGCAACTAACAGTGGCTTCTCTGATTGGTCTATTTCTCTGCAGGATTGTGGGTAATGTAGTTCTCCACTGGAGATGTGGCTAATAAAGACAATTTAATAGAAGTGAAGTTGAGGTCTTTAATTATAATTGTTCAAACGTCCTCCTTCAGACAATATATTTTAACAACGACTTCTCTGATTGGTGGATTTCTCTGCAGGATTGTGGGTAATGTAGTTCTTCACTGGAAATGTGGCTAATAAACATAATTTAATAGAAGTGAACTTGATGTCTTTAATTATAATTGTACAAACGTCCTCCTTCAAACAATATAGTTTAACAGAAACTAACGGTGACTTCTCTGATTGGTCTATTTCTCAGCAGGATTGTGGGTATTGTAGTTCTCTAGCTAATAAACACAATTTATTAGAAGTGAAGTTGAAATTACACTCTACAGAATCGTATATCATCACTGAACAACTTGTGAGCTCATGGCAGATCTTTCTGCTGTCAAATCTGTAAGCTACGCAAGTAAACGTAAGAATAACTGTGATATTGTTAGTAATATATAAACTGGACTGAAGCAACTGAGGTTTACTCAATTATCCAGACATCATTTTACAGAAAAAACATGAGTATCAATTATGATCATCAGGCTTTTGAGGATTTATTTCTTCATCTCTCAGTCATTATTGTATTGCATGCCAGACAGCAACTTAGTGTCAACCCAGATCCGGCACACATCTGGCATGTGTTGAATCCACAAGTGTGGCCCGAATCTAGACGGGCACTATGTTGCTGTCTGGGATCGCATTACATGTTTTAAAACTACAGAGATTTTATCATAAACCTAAGCATTTAAATATCCTCTGACTAAGACATATTGATATAGAGTGATGACTAGGCCTATATTGTATTTAATACTGCAAGATCTCATTGATTTAGCTTACAAGCGTTAGCATTTCATCGTACTTTTTGGCCATATTAATATCAGCATCTGCAGCATATTTTTGCTCAGTTTGGGTCTCTGATTAAAACTGAGTTGCCCCCCCCCCCATATTCTCACTGTATCATGCGATTAAAAGCCTGATGTATGGTATCCAACTAAAACACATATGAATGTGAATTTTGAGAGTTTGTCGACTTTACTGCCCGATACTTGTCGCCAAGGTTAAAATAATGTGTGGCTCACTCATGAGGAATTCCTGGGTTTTGTCTGTGATGTTTGAGCCCGTGTGTTTCTGAGTTGATGGACACTGTCGACAGCGTCTTCTCTCATGTGGTTGGCATGTCCGAGCAGGAGGTCAGAGGTCAGCTCTGATGGCAAACATTGTGACACAGAGGTCATGGCTTTCACTCAAACTAGTTGTTTTTGCCGTTCACAAAACTTTTGAAAGAAGTATTAAGTTGTTCTGGCTTCGGGTCATACGTGGCGGTGTTTAAACGTGTTTTTGCAGAGCAGAAAGGGCCGATGCGCTTCATATTCGCACTGATATTTGACCAAACTGTGATCTTGCGGCTGAGCTTCTCGGCGAAAAGCTACATCGGCAGTTTATTTCTGGGAGGATATGAGACGTGCGTCTTAAATGGAAATCTAAAATGTGCCATTTGCTCACCAAAAAATACTTTCCTCTATCACACCTCCAACCACACACACACACACACACTAAAAACTGCTCATCTTACTCCATTTACTCATTGCAATCCATGTATTTTTGTCCGCGAAGCTGGTTTTTGCTTGTATTTCCCTGTTGTATTTCTTTAATTTAACCAATGTTTCAAGAAAATATGGTCTCGATCTGATATTATATTGTGCTTTTGTGGCTGTTGCTGTTGTGTCATTGTCTGTTGACCTCTCTTTTTGTGTTTTAGGCCGGTTTTAATCTGGCTTGTGCTCTAATTTGGTCGATTTGAGGTTAGAGTCTGTTTGCGTATGCTGCGTGTGTGTGTGTGTGTAACTAGGCCTTTGTGGGAAAGCGCGTGTGTGAGGATTGCTCAATCCTCAAAAACCTCAGCGACGATGTCTGTGCGCCAGATCTTAATCGCACGCGTCGCTCAGGTGCAAAGACGCTTCTCTCAAACACAATGAAATACGCACGCATGCGATTCAGTGTGTTTTGCAGAGTTGTGCTTTACACACACACACACACACACACACACACACACACACACACACACGTGTATGCAGGCCTTGTGTCTTATTATAAGAGCTCAATATCAGTGGTAGGCAGAATAAACATCATGAGGCCTGTTTTGACTCGGGGGTTGTGTTCCAGAAGCGAAGGATCGGGGGGGATGGAGTTCAAACACCCTACGGTCTGCTGTCTACATAGGCAGCTTCCTTTAATGGCAGACTCTTGTGACTGATTTGGAAAGGCTTTACATAGACAGCAACTTGCTTCATAAATAGCACTCCTTATGTATTTATGTATAACTTAACCTAACCCTAACTTATGTTTGGGGGAATTAACTATTAGAAATCATTGCAAAAACACTGCCAAAAAAACACTTCCTCAGTATTTTTGTCTTGTTTTCATTACGAATATCAAAACATTCTGAAATAAAGACACATTTTCATGGGAATCTGTTTTGCTTTCGGAAAAGTATCAAAATTAAAGAAATTAAAAATATCTGCCAATGGGCTAAGAAATATAAATTTAATTCCAAGGGAAAAGATAAAGTCACTTAATTTATATTGTTTACTTTCTAATCGTTTTGTGAATGCATCTCGAGTTTAGATACATAATTTATCAGTATTTGAGGGGAAAAAATTATTTTTGCAGTGTCAATCAAAAACAGCACAATATAAAATCGACTAAATGACTGTTTTACATTTTAAAACAATATATTTTAACAGCGACTTCTCTGATTGGTGGATTTCTCTGCAGGATTGTGGGTAATGGTGTTTCTCCACTGGAGATGTGACTAATTAACATAATTTATTTGAAGTGAAGTTGAGGTCTTTTATTATAATTGTTCAAACGTCCTCCTTCAAACTATATATTTTAACAGCAACTAACAGCGACTTCTCTGATTGGTGGATTTATCTGCAGGATTGTGGGTAATGTAGTTCTCCACTGGAGATGTAACTAATAAACACAATTTATTAGAAGTGAAGTTGAGGTCTTTTATTATACTTAAACTATATAGTTTAAAAGAAAACATTTGTACAACAGCAACTAACAGTGACATTTCTGATTGGTGGATTTCTCTGCAGGATTGTGGGTAATGTAGTGGTAATATAGTTCTCCACTGGAAATGTGGCTAATAAACACAATTTATTAGAAGTAAAGTTGAGGTCTTTTATTATACTTAAACTATATTGTTTAAAAGAAAACATTTGTACAACAGCAACTAACAGTGACATTTCTGATTGGTGGATTTCTCTGCAGGATTGTGGGTAATGTAGTTCTCCACTGGAAATGTGGCTAATAAACATAATTTATTAGAAGTGAAGTTGAGGTCTTTTATTATAATTGTTCAAACGTCCTCCTTCAAACAATATAGTTTAACAGCGACTTCTCTGATTGCTGGATTTCTTTTGCAGGATTGTGGGTAATGTAGTTCTCCACTGGGGATGTGACTAACACAATTTATTAGAAGTGAAGTTGAAATTACACTAGCTTGTGGTTTCTACAGAAACATACAGTATATCATCACTTAATGATTTCAGAAATCATTGCACATTGTTCTTGAATGTTTCATACATTATTATTAAAAAGAGAGAACATTTATATTAAAAATACTTCTGAATCCCGACTGTTGCGCCCTATAGAAATTGATCTTCGCATGTGATGCGAGACTCTAATAAGCATAAAAATAGGGCACAATCAAATACACAAGATTTACTTCAATTTAAGCATTTTTATCAGTATGTTTTAGTTATAAACAGCACATTTCTCCTGACTCTGCATCCTGGGTGAATCTTTTCACTGTATTCGTCCTCTTCACATTGGAAATCTGTTGAGTTTGATTCCCCAAATATATATATTTATATTAGTAGACGAGCTAATGTTTGTGATGGGTAGATGAATGTCCCTCGGAGAGGATGAGGACGAGAGGAACAGGTGCCCTGCGTCTGCCGCTCTGTTCCTGTGTATTATTTAATAGCAGTCAGTGGGGAGATCTTGTACTTTTAATATTTAATCGTATCTCTCCAGCGATATGACTATCTGTGATCTCTCTGCGCTGGGCCGCCCACTTTCTCTGTCTGTATTTCCCTTCCCTTTCCTCTCTCTCTGTCTCGCTCGCTCTCTCCGCTCAGCTTTCCACCTCTCATTCTCGCTGTGTTTCCGCTGGTCGGCTCGCGTTACCGGCTGTTTCCTCGCATTCGTAGAGCCATCAGAACCGCCATCCGCCCTCTCACACACACACACACACACACACACACACACACACATTCAGTGGCCGTAGTGTGTTTGTATACAGAGAGCACTTGAGGACAGTAAAGGCTAAAGGCACTGCAAAAGATGATTTTCTTCCTCAGTATTGTTGTCTTGTTTCCCATTACAAATATCAAGATACATTAGAAATACACAAGAGACTTGACAAGCACACTTGCTTAAACCCTTTACCTGTCACCCCCCTTTTTGAGCATTTCGTGAAAATGCACTACCCAAACTTAAATGGTTGTAATTCATGAACCCTTTGGACTAAAGACTTATGGTTGGTCTCTTTTAAAAGAAGACACTTGGCAGATTATTGCTGAAGTGGAAAGAAATTATAGAATTAAATTATATAAAAGTTATTGAAATTTAAGTTTATTGTTATAAAAATATAATAAAATAAATATTATTTATTTTATAAAAAAATATATAAATTAATATAGGTTTCAGCCTAAAAAAGACAGAAAGTCAAAGCCAAAATTCTAACCAAGTTGTGTTCAAAATTTTAGGTCAAAAACTCAAAAAATGAGTTTTCTGTAAGACTTTTAGCTGCATAACCTCCAGAAATCCACTAGGGGTTAGACACACCATATTGGTGATTCCTAAAGATTGATCTGGCAGATATTCTCTATATATAATATTATTTTCTGAATTTTTTTGGCTAAATACTAGAATCAATGTTTATGTTATGAACTTTTAGCATGAAAATCAAAGTTTGAATGATTAAAAGTGTGGTTGTTGACTTTTTGTTACAAAGGTGAAAACTCCTGTAATGATACAGATTTTTTGATGCAAACTCTTGTCACTCTTGTCATATATTAATCCATTACTCTTCCAAAATATATATTTTCTGCAAAATCATCAACATATATGTATTCTTGAGCCTTAGACCTTTCCAATGATATATAGTTTGTCATGACTAGATTAGGATTTAATAGTAATATAGTGAAGTAAATGTAGAATGCCCGTATACGGGCAAGTGACAGTTAAGGGGTTAAGAAAATTAGCTCTTGTTTTCTGAAAAATGTATCCATGTAATTTGTGCTTTATGCTTAAAACAAGAAAAAACACATGCCAATTGGGTAAAAATAATAATTTAGAGGGAAAAATGTTGCTTCTCCAGTAAATGTGTCTTGTTTTTAAAAATGTTTATATATTTGTACTGGAAAACAACACAAGGAACCACTTTTTTTTTTAAGTGCAGATAAATCTTTTTTTTTTGCTCTCTTGCTCTCCTTAGCAATCAATCTTCGCAGCCAACTAGTGATGTTCTTCACCTCGCTGTTGTTTTTTTCACACATCAGACCGCGTCTCGTATCTATTCTCCCTGGTAAACAAGCACACCAACTGTTGATCAGAGTTTGTTAAAATTATGAAACCAACTACACTGTAAAATCAAATTAGTTAGACTTACTTTAAAAAAGCATGCAAACCGATTGCCTTAAAACAAATAGTAAAGTGAAATGGGAATAGTATGTTGTGCTGACAAATGCTTAGTTAGTAAAGTTCACTTACACAAGAGTTCTAGTAACTAAAAAACAACTGTAGAGAGTACTTTAGGTTTACTCTTGACTTAGTACAGCTATACCCTTTTTATAGATATTGTCACAAATATAGAGGGATTATATCAACCCAATCAAAAGTTTCACAAGTGTTTATGATGTAAGTGTTAGCACTAAAATTGTAAACGATCATTATATGACATAAAGGGAAATATTACATAAAATATGACCTTTAATTTCTGACTAAATCAAAAAAGCTAGGTTGACTTTTAAAAGCAACCTATTTATCCCTTCTCTTCCTTTGAAACCAAATCACTGTGATGTGTTGTTTTATCGCTGCATCAATAGGAACGGAGTTATAATAATAATAATAATAATAATGTTCCAAGAGCCCAACCAAAGTGAACACTGATCCCCATAATGGTGATGTTTTTTTTTTTTTGGACAAAATGGCACTCAAACCAATCAATTAATCTTAACTTGGGTCTTCTGAGTAGTACAGATAACTCGATTTTTACAATTAAGTTAAGACATTAAGGAAAGTTAACTAAAAAGTGTTAGTTAGAATCACTGTTGGATTTTACACTGATAAAACACTGAAACCGTTTCACTCAGAAACCGCTACTCAATTTCACAAGTAATCACAAAGAAACGGCAAGTCACTCCTTGAATTAAACATGACATTTTAAAGTAGAAAAACTGAATTATGTTCTTGTAAAATGTGTATCATAATATTTGTTTTATTTACAACTTGTAATATATTTGCAAAAAATATGTTTTTTATCCTCAATGAATATTTCACTCTATTTAGATTTTATATAGAATTTTTTCTTTTTTTCAGTCATTAATATTGATTTATTTATTGATGATTTTCACGTTTTAAAATCGAGTCTGGGATAAAGATGAAACCAAACAAAAACATTACAAAATCCAAACTTAAAAGGCATTTAAAGATGCAAAAATCAATTATGAAAGCTAAAAAGTTGGAAGCTTCATAACACAAAAAGCAATGATCTTTATTAACATTAACACGCTCGTAGAGCAAGAAACGACAAGAGAGAGAGAAATAGTGTTTTTGATCATTTTTCCTTCATACTATCAGAATTACCACAAGTTTTTTTTTCTAAAGAATGAGCAAATTCCCCTTTTCCCCTGCCAGCGATAGTCAATCTCTGACTCTTTTATTTTTCTGAACACAGTTTGAGTGGTGTTTCGTGACTCAAAGGTTGCACAGTCTGATTTAGATCTCACTAGAGTCATGTGCATCTGATAAACACACGTCGTGAAGGGCAGGAAAGATCCCGCGCTGTCGCAGGGCTTCAGAGAGACTGTACACTTCAGCTTATAAAACAACCGCTGTGTGTGTGTGTGTGTGTGTGTGTGTGTGTGTGTGTGTGGGCTCATTTTCTCGATGAAGGTCAGTGGCATTACTGACCGGCTCTAAAGGTCACACAATACCTGCCTATGAATATTCATACGCCGCACGATTTACCAGGATGTGCTAACGAAGTCTCATGTTTTCAGCTCAAAAGTGCTTTCATCAGTTTATAGAGTTTTCTAGAACTATCAAACGGATGTGAATTTCTAAACTTCCTTCAGCCGGCCGGAGATCTTTGACTCTTATTGATACAGTGTTAGAGATTGGGTTCATATTTGCTGTTTTAGTTTAATTTCATTTTAAATTGTATTGATTTTATTAATTTTGTTGTGTTTTCTTGTTAATTTTAATAAACTAAACGAAAATCTTACCTTGCTAACTAGATAAAATTAGATTTATATATACAGTGTGTATATATAACTTTAAAAAAAAAAAAGACTTAATAAAAATCAGTAAAACTTTAACTGAAATTAAATGAAAACAGAAAATATAAAAAGAGTCTAATTCAATATATTAACTCGATCTATATACATTTTTCATTACTTTTTATTACTTATAAACACAACGAGTCAAAAGTTTGGAATCATTTATATTTGTGTAATATTTTTAAAGAAGTCTCTTCCGCTCACTGAACAGTAATATTGTGAAATATTATTAAAATGTAAAATAATAGTAAAGTGTCATTTATTCCTGTGATCAAAGCTGAATTTATCATCATTCCTCCAGTCTTCAGTGTCACATGATCCTTCACTTATCATTCTCATATGAGGATTTGATGATCAACACACATTTATGATTATTACTATTATCAGTGTTGAAAACAGTTGTAAACAATTAGTTTTTCAGGATTATTTAATGTATAGAAAGTTCAAACGAACAGTATTTATCTGGAATTGAAAGCTTTTGTAACATTATAAATGTCACTTGATCAATTGAATGCGTCCCTGCTGAATAAATCTATTCATTTCTTTAAGTTCTTTCCCCAAAAAGGAAAAAATTCTTACCGACCCAAAACTTTTGAACGCTAGTACGTTAAAAGTAATGTTAAAAGCTTTCTATTTCAGATAAAAACTGCTCATTTGAACTTTCTATTCATTAAATAATCCTGAACAAAATGTTTTACACCTGTTTTCAACATTGATAATAATCATAAATGTGTGTTGAGCATCAGTTCATCATATGAGATGTGACACTGAAGACTGGAGTAATAATGACACTTCACTACTACTTTTACATGTTAATAATATTTCACAATATTACAGCGTTTTTTTGTATTTTTAATAACATAAATGCAGCCTTGGTGAGCAGAAGAGACTTCTTTAAAAACAATTAAAGTAGCACGGTTTACAAACTTTTGACTGGTATTGTATATGAATATATATATATATATCTTTAATTTTGTTTTATTCTTGTTATTCTTTATTACAATTTTGTTGAATTGTATTAGTTTGAAGTAATAAAAAGTAATGAAAACTGCACCAAGCCATGCCCCATGTTTTTCTACAAAAATGTAATCAAGAGCTAATATTAAATAATAAAAATGTCATGTATGATATTATAAATGGATCATGAATAATAGTAAATAAAGGTCTTAAATTCTTTCTGATGTGTAGCAAAGCTTCTGTTACTGCTTGACGTTATATAACAAAAATATATCATCACTCTTACAACTTATATAACAACTTCTTAACATGTTTTTGTGGATCTCCGTGATTCTCCTAACTTTTAATACAAGACAAATTCAAGACAGTCAATGCAGGTTTGAAGAATAAATGTTGTGTAGTTTATGCTTTAGCAGTAACACAAAGTCTCATTTGTTGCCATTAACTTACAGTGAGCAAACTATTTTACAGCCTTAATGTTAGCTAATGTAACAGATTCAACATTTGAGCTTAAACATTGAGATTTATGCTTTTTTCATTGTTATTTAATGTAAACCCATGAAACCTCACGGTGAAGTGTTACCATTTAAACCAAGAACATGACTTCTAAATGTGCAGATCTTATGTTTTAGTGTACATGTATCTTGTTTTAAGTATTTTTTAGATATTTTACTTTAAAACAATACAAAAATAATGACTCAAATAGTTTTGCATTATGACGTGAAAAAAGATTGATTTATGTTTTAAGTATGAAGTAAAAAGAGGAAGTAAATGGTGGTTTGTTTGATATTGCAGATTTGCCATCACTGAAGTCAGCGAAAGTAAAACTGTCTTGCAGAAACACACACACACACACACGCTGAGTGTTTGAGGTTTAGCTGTTTCAGCGCGAGTGTGTGGCGGGTGAAACACCGACAGAAACCCTTTATCACCCGCTGTCTTTGTCAACACTGAAGAAAACACATATTTGCTCTTACATCTCAACTTTCCCATAAAGCATTTTATCGAGCGTGCGCCGCTTGGATGAGAGGAAGTTAATCGCGCAAAATTGTTTATCTAAAAACAGACAATTAACGAGAGTAAAACGAGGCCTATTTATCCTGTAAATGAGCGTTTAATTATATCAATACGCACATGAATTATCTGCTCGCCGTGGCTGTATGGTCAAGCACATTACTGGCTCTCGGACGGCTTGTGTGCTAAACAATAAAGCTTCATAAATTAATATGCTTAGCAGCTATAAATAGTGTTTGCGTTAGACGCGCGTGTATGAGGCTGTAGCATATGTAATTACTGTATCGTACATGTAGTTAATCCTACACAATGCTCGCCGCCGTCCATCTGTCAGACGTGCAAATGTGCCGTATTTCATGGAGGAATTCTGGGGGATTGCTTTTCTTTGGTCATGTGAGGTCATTGTGCGTTATTACAAAGGCAGGAATAATTCATCTTTCATTGTGATATTTGAGAAGTTTAGCAGAATGTTCGTGCTGCTCTTTTCCATGCAATGAAAGTGAATGGGGACTGGGGCATTAAAGGAGTCTTCCGTGCTAAATTATGTCAGTGCGTCCCTAACTCAATATGTAATTTCATATTTGTGAAAACCTGTATAAAAAATTTTGGATTTAGATTTATCGGCCAATATATCGGTTATCAGCATTTAAATATAAAGAGTTATCGTATCTGCCATAATTTTCATATCGGTGCATCCCTAACTATTTGACATTTCATAATTGTGAAAACCTATATAAAAAATTATGGATTTAGATTAATTGGCAAAAATATTGGTTATCAGCATTTCAATATAAAGAATTATCGGTTATCGTATCGGCCAAAATGTTCATATTTTCAAATTTTCAAAGGGAGAAGTTTAGCAGAATGTTCGTGCTGCTCTTTTCCATGCAATGAAAGTGAATGGGGACTGGGGCATTAAAGGAGTCTTTCGTGCTAAATTATGTCAGTGCATCCCTAACTCTATATGTAATTTCATAATTGTGAAAACCTATATAAAAAAATTATGGATTTAGATTTATCGGCAAAAATATTGGTTATCAGCATTTAAATATAAAGAATTATCGGTTATCGGTACCGGCCATAAATTTCATATCGGTGCATCCCTAACTCAATATGTAATTTCATATTTGTGAAAACCTGTATAAAAAATGTTGGATTTAGATTTATCGGCCAATATATCGGTTATCAGCATTTAAATATAAAGAATTATCGGTATCTGCCAAAATGTTCATATCGGTGCATCCCTAACTATATGAAATTTCATAATTGTGAAAACCTTTATAAAAAATTATGGATTTAGATTTATCGACAAAAATATTGTTATCAGCATTTAAATATAAAGAATTATCGGTTATCGGTACCGGCCATAATTTTCATATCGGTGCATCCCTAACTCTATATGTAATTTCATATTTGTGAAAACCTGAAAAAAAAACATTTGGATTTAGATTTATCGCCAATATATCGGTTATCAGCATTTAAATATAAAGAGATATCGGTATCTGTCAAAATGTTCATATCGGTGCATCCCTAACTATATGAAATTTCATAATTGTGAAAACCTATATAAAAAATTATGGATTTAGATTTATCGGCCAATATATCGGTTATCAGCATTTAAATATAAAGAATTATCGGTTATCGTACCGGCCAAAATGTTCATATTTTCAAATTTTCAAAGTGAGAAGTTTAGCAGAATGTTCGTGCTGCTCTTTTCCATGCAATGAAAGTGAATGGGGACTGGGGCATTAAAGGAGTCTTTCGTGCGATTGTGTGACTAAAATTTCATCATCATCTACATAAAAACCCCCCTTTTCAATTTTTGCACACCACAATCGCCTGCGGGACTTCTAAAATGAATTGGCGGATCGAGTCTTGAAGGGGAACCGGCTCAGATCTTCAACCACTAGGCCACATCAACGCACAAACAAATTATCATCTGTGCAATTTGTGGCTTTTCCACTGTCATGATTACTGTCAGCATTAGCTGATGTGTGACCAGGCTCCCCCTGATCTCACCATTAGTCACACGAGACAGGAAGTGATGGCGACTCTGACTGATGGCTGCTCATTAACACAAGTCTTGAGATCCTATCAGGATCCGTCTGTCACTCAAACACAGATCGCACGTCTCTGATGTGATGAGGGCACTTCTGAGACTTTGAAAACTTCTCCATTTACAGAAATATCAGCAAAGCAAACGCATGCCGGCGAGAATGCAGTGTTTAGGACTAATAGAAGACTAACGAGTATACTTGTGTGTGTGTGTGAACTGAATTGCACATAATTGCATATTAATTACAATTAAATAAAAATGTATAATATTTTACATTTATGTGAAATGCAACTGCAATTTTAGGATGTTTTTTTAACCCAAAGTAGGACTTTATGTAGGGATCGGCTGATATGTACATTTTTAATGTTATCGCTATCGGCCCGATAAGAAAATGTGGCTGATATATATTAAAACTGATAATGTATTATTTCCTTCATCTGAGACACACACTGTTGGAATCGCTTCAGAAAGGAAAATACAGTTCAGAGCAACATGAGCAGTCTGTCATATCAGCTACATCAAATCATAATGAGAACTTCATAATTGTGTGTTTGGGACGGCTTTAATGCTGAGACTTTTGTTTTTGTAATCAGGCTCTCAAAAGTGTATATCAAATTTTTTTTGATTTATCGGCCAATATATCGGTTGTTGGCTTTCAAAAACAAAGAATTATCGGTTATCGGTATCTGGCAACATTTTCATATCGGTGCATCCCTATGAAATTTCATAATTGTGAAAACCTATATAAAAAAATGATGGATTTAGATTTATTGGCAAAAATATTGGTTATCAGCATTTAAATATAAAGAATTAGCGGTTATCGTATCGGCCAAAATTTTTCATATCAGTGCGTCCCTAACTCTGAGTAATTTCATAATTGTGAAAACCTATATAAAAAATTTGGGATTTAGATTTATCGGCAAATATATTGGTTATCGGCTTTCAAACTTTATGGGCCAACATATCGAAAATCAGCTTTCAAATATAAAGAATTATCGGTTATCGTATCGGCCAAAATTTTCATATCAGTGCGTCCCTAACTCTATATGTAATTTCATATTTGTGAAAACCAATATAAAAAATTATGGATTTAGATTTATCGGCAAAAATATTGGTTATCAACATTTAAATATAAAGAATTATCGGTTATCGTATCGGCCCAAATTTTCATATGGGTGCATCCCTAACTCTATATGTAATTTCATATTTGTGAAAACCTGTAAAAAAAAAATATGGATTTAGATTTATCGGCAAAAACATCGGTTATCGGCATTTAAATATAAAGACTTATCGGTATCTGCCAAAATGTTCATATCGCTGCATCCCTAACTATATGAAATTTCATAATTGTGAAAACCTATAAACAAAATTTTGGATTTAGATTTATCTGCAAATATATTGGTTATCGGCTTTCAAATATAAAGAATTATCGGTTATCAGCTGAAATGTTCATATCAGTGCGTCCCTAACTCTATATGCAATTTCATAATTGTGAAAACCTGTGTGTGTGTGTGTTACTGTCATAATTGTCTTTCATAGTTGTGTATTAACAAGTGGTTACACAATTCAATAGAAATTATATTAAAGTGTATGTCATGTTGTATTTCAATATAAAATATCAGCTATATTTGTACTTATATATTTGATGAAGTTGCAATTCAGCACGTTTTAAATAAATGAACTTTAAATGTAATATTTATTAACACACTGCAGATAAAAGTCTAACCTCGTGCTTTAGTGCAGATCAACACACGTGCACTTCTCTAAAGCACAGCAAAACACTCTGAAAACATGATGATTTCAAATATGAAGTCCACTTTTAATTGGACTATTGCACTTTTTAAACGTGTGTTTAGAAACGTAGTCGTGAAAGTGAACTCTCTTTATTAATATATTATCTTCAAGCACAGTTTAAAAGTAAAATGCACACTCAATATAACTAACTTGTGTTTTACAAGGGAGAGTGAAACAAATGTAAGACCACATAATGCTTCATAACAAACAACACAAGATATATTTCAGCATAATGTACTTAAAAGATGTAACGATCTAGCAAAAATACAGTGTAACATTACACAACATAACATACATTCAGTACAACATGATGTAACCGTGACAACAATGGGGCGTCGTAACATTGAATGATCACAATGGAGCATAACATAAAGTAACACAACGTTCAACATGTAACTTAATATGGATAGCACAACATAATGTCACAGGAAAAGGGATGTAACATCACATCAATTTATGTAACGTGTGATGTAACAACACAGCATTTATAATGTAACACATGCTTACACTTTATTTGGTAACACTATTGTTACATATGTTACATACTCGTACTATAGAAATAACAGTAAATTATGCATAATTACTTCACAGATTCATTCACCCGTCTGATCGCTGACTTTACTCTGACACACACACACACACACACACACACACACACACACTCACTCATTCACACTCGCACTCGCACTCACACACACAGACATACACACACACTCACACTCGTGCTCACACACACACACACACACACACACACACACACTCACTCACTCACACTCGTGCTCACACACACACACACACCAGAGGTGGACAGTAAAGAAGTACATTTACTTGAGTACTGTACTTAAGTACACTTTTTGAGTATCTGTACTTTACTGAAGTATTATTTTTTAGGGGAACTTTTACTTTAACTTCACTACATTTGAAAGACAAATATCGTACTTTTTACTCCACTACATTTCTATCAAGGTCCTCAAAGTCAAAAGTCGTTTCTGTAGCAGCTTTGCAAGTCAGTGGATGATTTTGTTTCTTCTTTAAAAGGTTTTTTTTTTTTTTTTTTGCAAAATGTAAATATCTGGGAGAAAGAGAAGCATAGACATATGGATGAATCTGAAAAAGCCTGATGAAAGAGCTCAGTTCAGTCTGTTTTTTTTTGTGTCTCTCAGATGCCAGAGCACGAGGACTGAATAGAGCTTTCTTTTGTGTTTTTTTCGCACTTAAACAGACCAATACACAAAATGTAAACATTTTCATTTTGGAAAGTATTCACGTAAACAAAGTTGATTATGTCTTAAGTGAGAGTAAACAGTTGGGGTATATCGGATGTGTATCAGTGTGTAGGATTTGTGCATTCTGCCTTAAAGTGACAGCAGCTTTGTAAAAAGCTTTCTAACTTTTAAGCATTTAAATTAGTTCAAGGTAGTTGTATGGAGCATCACTAACTGGCTTAAACTACCATGGCATAGCGTGCATTTATACAAAAAATATTAATAATAAAATAATGCATTGACATAAAAAAGGAAATTTACTTTTGATACTTAAGTACTTTTAAAAGCAAGTACTTCTGTACTTTTACTTAAGTAAAAATTGTTTTTAACAACTTCACTTGTAACAGAGTAATATTTGACCAGTAGTACTTTTACTTTCACTCGAGTAATGTGTACATTGTCCACCTCTGAAACACACACACACACACACTCACTCACACTCGCGCTCACACACACAGACATACACACAAACACACTCACTCACTCACTCACTCTCTCTCACACACACAGACATACACACACATGTGCACACACACGCATGGACACACTCACGCACATACACACGAACACGCACAGTCTCACTCACACACACTGTCACTCACACAAACTCTCTCTCTCACACACACACACACACACACACACGTGCGCACACGGACACACCCACTCTTGCGTGCACACTCACACACACTCACTCTCACTCACACACAAACACACACACACACACACACACACTGTCACTCACACAAACTCTCACACACACACTCACACACTGTCACTCACACAAACTCTCACACACACACTCACTCTCTCTCACACTCGCGTGCGCACACACACAGACATACACACTCACATGTGCACACACACGCATGGACACACTCACGCACATACACACGGACACGCACAGTCACACTGTTCACTCACACAAACTCACACACACACACACACACACTCACTCTCTCTCACACTCGCACGCACACACACAGACATACACACTCACATGTGCGCACATACACACGGACACGCACAGTCACACTGTCACTCACACAAACTCACACACACACACTCGCACTCACACTCGCACACACACAGACATATACACTCTCACTTACACACACTGTCACTCACACACACTCTCTCACACACACAGACACACACTCTCACATGTGCATCCACACACATGGACACACTTACACGCGAACACACACTCACACGCACGCGCACACACACACACACACACACACACTCATGCACTCATAAAGTCACACATGCTTACACTTTATTTGGTAACACTATTGTTACATATGTTACATACTGGTACTATAGAAATAACAGTACATTATGCATAATTACATGCAGCTAACCCTAAACTGAACCCTATAGTAGGTGCATGTTCTGAATTATTATTACTCAGTACTTAACTGTAATTACACTGTTACAAAGACACCTTAACCTCTTAACTGTCACCGTCCCACAGGTGGGACGCCTGGTGCTCTTTTTTTGATCGCCTTTTTTTTTCGTATCATATATTTAAGTAATTATCATAAATTAGGTATCATTTGAAAGCTTACAAACTCCAAATTCATCCTGTGAAAACCGTTTTGAAATTGGACATTGTGTTACCATGGAAACGTTACTCTAAAGTATTCTAGTGGGCTCCTCCCCTAGTGGGCGGTGTCATGTTTCATATTACAACAATTATTTTAACTACTTTATATTCAAAATCTTTTCCAATCTTGACAAAACACATATTGCCGGAAAGGTCTGAGTCTCAAGGGTCCATATTTGGTGACTGTTTTGTGATGGAAGTGATATTTGAACAGAAATTAACAGGAAAGAAACCTGGTGGCTATTTTTGGTATTGCGCCTAAACAAAATCTCATGGGAACTTCAATTTTTGTGATATTAACTTCACTAACTTGGTTTGACATATGGCTTTGATTTTATAGTAATTTTAGAGTACAATTTTTTTTGTAAAATATATATTTTATATGAAATAAAAAATATTTACTACAGCATTTTTCATTTACAGTAAATTTTAACTTCCATAACTTTTTCATACTTTCATATTTTGAATTGCTTTCACTTCAGTAATAATCTGCAGAGATTATTGTCGTCTTTAAAATGAGACCAAACTTAGGTCTATATTCCAAAGCATTCTTGAATTACAGCCCTTTAAGTTTGGATAGTGCATTTTCATGTGTATTCTCCAAAAAAAAGGGGGGGGGGTGTAACGGAATTATGTATAATACTGTGATTACTGTAGTAAGTACAGGTTACGTCTAACAAAGATACCGTACAATTTGTATGGTATTGGTACGACTACTGGAATGTTGGTACTGGGACATCCCCAGTAACATCAGCACACATGTGTCCGGCCCAGCAGAAAGAGCAGAAGCAGAGACCCAGAAGAGAAGAGAAGCTGGTCAGCAGAAGAGCTCAGTCTGTGTGAGAGGAGGAGATGCTCACACTCGAGCGCTTCGTCACGGTGTCGGGACTTTCCCTGATTTCACAGAGAGGATGAGTGGGCCTTCATCCAGGGGCGCTGCTAAGGGGAGAAGTTAGGACGATTCTAAGGGCCCGCGCACTTTTGGGCCCCACAGAGATTGGTTTTATTAGTAGTAACAGTACTAGTAGTAATATAATAGTAATTATAAATGTATAATCTACCAAAGAGTTACAAAAATAATAAAAATATGGCTTATTTCTGGCAAAATCCAGCAAAACCGCTCACGGGTAAAACGACATTTGCTCAAATCCCCCTCCGACATGACATTTCTCTGAACTGTAGGCTGCTATACTTCTTATAGCCATTAAGAAAAGGTATTTAGTTTTATATTTATGTTTAAATATTATAATGTCATTTTTTTATGTCTATCTATGTTGATTATGAAAGAGAAGTGAGAAAGGACACATCATACGATGTGCAATGCCAGGAGACATGGAGTGGGTCAGACCACTTTTGAGCACTTCGTTAAGTTTTGTTTTGTAGAAAACCTTTCCTTAAAGTACATTTAGTTTTGTATAAATTTTATCTTAATTTTAATCAATGTTTCATCAGCCAATTGGGGCATTCTGGGTTGAGCGAGCAGAGCTTAATTGGTCAGTTTTATTAAATTGCAGACAAAGATTTGGGATAGCTGGGTTGGTGCGGTAGGGGCCCAACATCATATTCTATCATAGGGCCCAAAATTGCTAGTGGCGCCCCTGCCTTCATCCGCTCATCTCTCAGGTCTACCTTTAGCAAACACACTCTGCCATCAGCAGGCTTGTTGTTCCAGCGTGGAGCTTGTGTGGTGGTCATATCCCAGTACAGCGCCATCAGACGGCCTGTGTGCCTCCACACACACACACACACACACACAGGATGATCCGCGGCGGCCGGACGGGCGTCTGATGCGCGGGACCCGCGGCCGCTAATGGCTTTCTAAATGTCACGGAATGTCATGGGATGATGAAACGGGAATCGGTTATCCCCGGTCGAAGCGATCATCTCCCTCGCTCACTCGGGCTTCCTGTTCCTGTCTCTCTCTCTCTCTCTCTCCGTCTGTCTCGCTGAAGGACTCCAGCACGCGACTGCGGCACAACTTACCCCGACGCTGATGTCAGCATGATTCACACACACACACACACACACAACAGTGGAGGAGAGGTGTGTGTGGGTGTTCTTACAGCAGGAGTGTGTGATGCTGATTTATTGTTTGTGTGTGTTTCTGTAGTTTTCTTTATTTCCACCCATCACTCTTCACTTCTTTATATTTCCTTTCCTCGCACTGCCCAGAACAAACTCAGTATTCATAAGCTTTTTTCCTCAAGCATGTCTTCATGTGTGCTTCAGTAAAGTGGTTACTCATAATTCCCTGATTTTTGCCATCTATAATTCATAATATTATTCATAACTTGTTATACTCACATGTAAGACATAAAAAGTGATGAATTCCTGCGAATGCAATTATAATCTAACACGTAAAATGAGAGCGTAATCCCGACGACTCGTAGTAAATATGCGCCCTGCATGTGAACGAGTGTCGTATCATAAACACGCCTCACCTCACCGCATTACATTAACACATCAGCAATCAGACAAATATACTTATGAGTATGATATTCTGCCAGCCACAACAAAGAAATGCAAAGTTTAGCTGTGACGTCAAAGCTCATGAGTCTCTGTGTGATTCATTATACGGTGGAACTCATGCTAGCACAGGATATGGACACAGTGTGTGTGTGTGTGTGTGTGTGTGTGTGTGTACAGGACGGAGGGTCCCTGTGTTAGATTTGGTGGTGTGTTCACCCCAGACTTCATCAGATCTGAGTGTGAGCTGCAGTGACTGAGATGAGCCGTTCAGACGTGCAGTAAAGCGTTGCTCGCGGAGACCAGATTCATTCACCCGTCTGATCGCTGACTTTACTCTGACACACACACACACATGTGTACACGCACACACACACATTCTCACATGTGTACACACACACACACACACACACACACACACACACTCTCTCTCACGCACACACACTCACTCTCTCACTCACTCACGCACACACACTCTCACTCACACACACACACTCTCACACATGCGCGCACAAACACACACACTCTCACACTCACACACACTCACTCACTCTCACTTACACACACTGTCACTCACACAAACACTCACACACACACACACACACACACACACACACACGCACACACACACACACACTCATGTGCACACACACACACACATGGACACGCACACACACACACACACAGACATACACACTCTCATGTGCACACACACGCATGGACACACTCACGCACACACACGGACACGCCAACTCTGGCGTGCACACTCACACGAACTCTCTCTCACACACAGACACACACTCTCATGTGCACACACACACATGGACACACGCACACACTTACACGCGCACACAGACACATACACACGGACACACCCACTCTTGCATGCACACACTCTCTCACACACAATCACACTCTCACTCACACATATTTACACACACACACAGACATACACACTGTCACATGTGCACACACACACACGCAAGGACACAAACACGCATGCACGCACGCACTTACACGCACATACACACGGACACGCCTGCTCTCACGCACACACACACACGCCCCCTCTCACGCACACACACACACACACGCACACATACTCTCACACACGCACACTCGCGTTGCACATACACACACACACACACACATACTCTCACACACGCACACTTGCGTTGCACATACGCACACGCACACACACACTCTCACACGTGCACGCACGCACACTCATACACACACTCACACACAAACACTGACTTACACACATGCGCACACACACTTTAATGGGCTGGTGTTTAAGTGGAGGTCAGTGTGAGGGACACACTCTTACACAGGCTCTTAAAGCTCATGCTGATCGCTGAAGGGGATTCTCTTCATCAGCCAATCAGACGCAGCCGTGATGTCAGTCCTCATCAACAGAAACATGTGTCTGTAGTTTTAGCTTTGAATCTCATATTTACCAAGTTCAGTGGACTGCACAAACAACATGTGTTAAAAAATACAAGCGGAAAATAATGATTCATAAATCAACCAATTAAATATCAGTGTGATGGTTTTTCCTAGTCTGATTTCAAAGTGAGAGAGGCTTGTTTGTTTCCATGCTTTCATTAATGATTTAATTGAGCGAGAGAATCATGGGTAATTAGACACCAGCAGAGTCGTGTTGATCAGTCAGAACACAAACAGGAAGTGATGTGTAGTCATGTGACCGAGTGATGTGGAGTCATGTGTTCATATATTCATCTTTGAGAGCTGCTATTATATCAGTGCAATCAGCAATGCTTTGACTTCCATAATGAGACGAATCTGAATCAAACAACTGAAGAAGCCGCTCAGGTCCAGGTCTGAAGTGCACTATGTAGTAGTCGCAGGTCTGATGTGTGTGTTGTATCGCCGCAGACGGTCTGAAGTGCACTAGGTAGTAGTCGGCAGGTCTGGGCAGGTCTGGGAGTGCTGACCTCTCGCCGTCTCCGTCTCTCTTCCTGGTTCAATCAATCTGCTGAAATCAAAGCCATCAGGTCACCTTTATCCTTCAGGGCGTGTGTGTGTGTGTGTGTGTGTGTGTGTGTGTGTGTGTGTGTGTGTGTGTGTGTGTGTGTGTGTGTGTGTGTGTGTGTGTGTGTGTGTGTGTGTGTGTGTGTGTGTGTGTGTGTGTGTGTGTGTGTGTGTGTGTGTGTGTGTGTGTGTGTGTGTGTGTGAGAGCGGGATGAAACCCGATCCGCCAGCGTCAAACGCGCGCCTATATTTAGTTCATCCATACGTTAACACATTTGCAAAAAAAAAATGCAGTGTTTCCACGCCATGAAATTTTGCTGACGTGCCATCAGTCAGAAGTCGATATCAATGTTCACTTCCATATCAAGTCATTAGAAAAGCTGCCCTTCACACACACACACACACACACACACACAGCAGAATAATATCACACAGCATTTCACGCATTCCTCAATAATTGAACCTTGAACGTTACAGATGCACACACAACACAACACAACACAACACAACACAACACAACACAACACAACACAACACAACACAACACAACACAACACAACACAACACAACACAACACAACACAACACAACACAACACAACACAACACAACACAACACAACACAACACAACACAACACAACACAACACAACACAAGGACCGGTCAAACGTGTTCTAAAGAAGCTTTTATTCAGCAGGGAGATCAAAACTGACAGCAAAGACATTTATAATCTTACAAAAGATTATATTTCAAATTAAAAAAAATATATTTATATATATTGAACACCCTGCTATTGTGCAAGTTCTCCCACATAGAAATCATGGAGGGGTCTGAAATTGTCATCGTAGGTGCATGTCCACTGTGAGAGACATAATCTAAAAAAAAAATCCAGAAATCACAATGTATGATTTTTTTAACTATTTATTTGTATGATACAGCTGCAAATAAGTATTTGAACACCTGAGAAAATCAATGTTAATATTTGTACAGTAGCCTTTGTTTGCAATTCCAGAGGTCAAACGTTTCCTGTAGTTTTTCAGCAGGTTTGCACTGCAGGAGGTATTCTGGCCCACTCCTCCACACAGATCTTCTCTAGATCAGTCCGGTTTCTGGCCTGAGTTTGAGCTCCTCCACAGATTCTCTATTGGGTTTAGGTCTGGAGACTGGCTAGGCCACGCCAGAACCTTGATCTGCTTCTTCCAGAGCCACTCCTTGGTTCTCCTGGCTGTGTGCTTCGGGTCATTGACCCAGCCTCGACCCATCTTCAATGCTCTAACTGAGGGAAGGAGGTCACAAAATCTCACAATACATGGCCCCGGTCATCCTCTCCTTAATACAGTGCAGTCGCCCTGTCCCATGTGCAGAAAAACCCCCCACAGCATGATGCTGCCACCCCCATGCTTCACAGTAGTGATGGTGTTCTTGGGAAGGTACTCATCATTCTTCTTCCTCCAAACACGTTTAGTGGAATTATGAGCAAAAAGTTCTATTTTGGTCTCATCTGACCACATGACTTTCTCCCATGACTCCTCTGGATCATCCAGATGGTCATCGGCAAACTTAAGACGGGCCTGGACATGTGCTGGTTTAAGCAGGGGAACCTTCCGTGCCATGCATGATTTCAAACCATGACGTCTTAGTGTATTACCAACAGTAACCTTGGAAACGGTGGTCCCAGCTCTTTTCAGGTCATTGACCAGCTCCTCCTGTGTGGTTCTGGGCTGATTTCTCCCCTTTCTTAGGATCATTGAGACCCCACGAGGTGAGATCTTGCATGGAGCCCCAGTCCGAGAGAGATTGACAGTCATGTTTAGCTTCTTCCATTTTCTAATGATTGCTCCAACTGTGGACCTTTTTTCACCAAGCTGCTTGGCAATTTCCCCGTAGCCCTTTCCAGCCTTGTGGAGGTGTACAATTTTGTCTCTAATGTCTTTGGACAGCTCTTTGGTCTTGGCCATGTTAGTGGTTGGATTCTTACTGATTGTATGAGGTGGACAGGTGTCTTTATGCAGCTAACGACCTCAAACAGGTCCTCATCTAATTTAGGATAATAAATGGAGTGGAGGTGGACATTTTAAAGGCAGACTAACAGGTCTTTGAGGGTCAGAATTCTAGCTGATAGACAGGTGTTCAAATACTTATTTTCCTCACTGTATGTATATATATATATATGTATGTGTATATATATATATATATATATATATATATATATGTATGTGTATATATATATATATATATATATATATATATATATATATATATATATATATATATGTATATATATACATGTATATATATATATATATATGTATATATATACATGTATATATATATATATATATATATATATATATATATATATATATATATATATATATATACATATATATATATATATACATATATATATATATATATACACATATATATATATATATATATATACATATATATATACATACACATATATATATATATACATACACATATATATATATATATATATATATATATATATATATACATATATATATACATACACATATATATATATATATATATATACATACACATATATATATATATATATACATACACATATATATATATATATATACATACACATATATATATATATATATATACATACACATATATATATATATATACATCAGAGTCTGACCAGCGTCTCTGACCAGCGTCTCTGACCAGCGTCTCTGACCAGCGTCTCTGACCAGCGTCTCAGACCAGCGTCTCTGACCAGCGTTGAGTATTCACCTAAATCAGCGGCAGTAACTGCGGTCGCTGTGAGCGTATGACGGCTGTCTCTCTGCTGAACGCCGTCCAGCGTTTTAAGAGCGCGCTGGCCGGCCAATATTCATTTTAGCCAGCGACGGCACATTAGCAAATTCATCTGAGAAATATATTACAGATCCAAGAGTAATGATGATGACTAATCTATAACATCATAAATCCAGCATTGTCAACCTGTCCCTCTTTCATAAGGGGGATTAAATTATTGTTGTGTCGAGGTGAAGTAATTTATTAAAAAGTGCCATTATGTTTATTTACAAGCCGAGCGCTGGTCTTCTGCCAGTAATACCATTAACTGCCCTGCTGAGGCCCATTATGCAATAAAGTACACAATGGTAATTGTGAGATAACAAAGGCAGAGGTTTTTTTCTCTATTTCTCCAGATGATTATGATGTTTGCAAGTGTTATTATGCTCTTTCCAAGCGCTATAAATCCCACGGCCGTGTAAATCACGGAGCTGGAGTCCGGGAACTTTCTCTGTGTCCGGCGAAGCGGAAGTTCTGTGAGTCGGGACGTCCAGCAGAGCGTCTGGGGTTGGGTCAGCGACCCGTGTCTCTCTGTGTCAACACAACACAAACAGGACAACACTAGGGTGCTCTGCGGCTTAGCCGTCCCGCTCACTGTGCTCGCGCTCACTCTGTTTGATGTGATAATTAAAAACCAAAGCCAAATATTGATGCGGAGATTAGCTGAAGTCATATTTGCCCAGGGATTATGGGGAATTAGATTATCTCATGTAGAAGATCTCCCGATCTCAATCGTGTTTCCCTCTCTGTGTTGCACAAGTGCTCATGTCACGCCTTTATTTCCTATCGGACGGGAAGATCTGCCGTCACGGATCAGCGCTTTCAAGACAAACATCGAGTGTTTACGGTTTTGTCAATGTTTTGGCAAACAGGAGCAAACGGTCACACCCGTGAAACTGCGACATACAGATCGTACTCAGTGGAGTACAGGTTTCCCACAATGCCCTGTGTATTCTGACCCCTTTCTATCAGAACCAGCATTAACTTCTTGAGCAGTTTGAGCTCCAGTAGCTCGTCTGTTTGATCGACCACACGGGCATCAATGAGCCTCGGCCGCCCATGACCCTGTGGCCGGTTCTCCACTGGTCCTCCATGACCCTGTGGCCGGTTCTCCACTGGTCCTCCATGACCCTGTGGCCGGTTCTCCACTGGTCCTCCATGACCCTGTGGCCGGTTCTCCACTGGTCCTTCTTGACCCTGTGGCCGGTTCTCCACTGGTCCTTCATGACCCTGTGGCCGGTTCTTCACTGGTCCTCCATGACCCTGTGGCCGGTTCTCCACTGGTCCTTCATGACCCTGTGGCCGGTTCTCCACTGTTCCTTCATGACCCTGTGGCCGGTTCTTCACTGGTCCTCCATGACCCTGTGGCCGGTTCTCCACTGGTCCTTCATGACCCTGTGGCCGGTTCTCCACTGTTCCTTCATGACCCTGTGGCCGGTTCTCCACTGTTCCTTCATGACCCTGTGGCCGGTTCTCCACTGGTCCTTCATGACCCTGTGGCCGGTTCTCCACTGTTCCTTCATGACCCTGTGGCCGGTTCTCCGCTGGTCCTCCATGACCCTATGGCCGGTTCTCCACTGTTCCTTCATGACCCTGTGGCCGGTTCTCCACTGTTCCTTCATGACCCTGTGGCCGGTTCTCCGCTGGTCCTCCATGACCCTATGGCCGGTTCTCCACTGGTCCTTCATGACCCTGTAGCCGGTTCTCCACTGGTCCTTCATGACCCTGTGGCCGGTTCTCCACTGGTCCTCCATGACCCTGTGGCTGGTTCTCCACTGGTCCTTCATGACCCTGTAGCCGGTTCTCCACTGGTCCTTCATGACCCTGTAGCCGGTTCTCCACTGGTCCTTCATGACCCTGTAGCCGGTTCTCCACTGGTCCTTCATGACCCTGTAGCCGGTTCTCCACTGGTCCTTCATGACCCTGTGGCCGGTTCTCCACTGGTCCTCCATGACCCTGTGGCCGGTTCTCCACTGGTCCTTCATGACCCTGTGGCCGGTTCTCCACTGGTCCTCCATGACCCTGTGGCCGGTTCTCCACTGGTCCTCCATGACCCTGTGGCCGGTTCTCCACTGGTCCTTCATGACCCTGTGGCCCGGTTCTCCACTGGTCCTTCATGACCCTGTGGCCGGTTCTTCACTGGTCCTCCATGACCCTGTGGCCGGTTCTCCACTGGTCCTTCATGACCCTGTGGCCGTTCTCCACTGTTCCTTCATGACCCTGTGGCCGGTTCTTCACTGGTCCTCCATGACCCTGTGGCCGGTTCTCCACTGGTCCTTCATGACCCTGTGGCCGGTTCTCCACTGTTCCTTCATGACCCTGTGGCCGGTTCTCCACTGTTCCTTCATGACCCTGTGGCCGGTTCTCCACTGGTCCTTCATGACCCTGTGGCCGGTTCTCCACTGTTCCTTCATGACCCTGTGGCCGGTTCTCCGCTGGTCCTCCATGACCCTATGGCCGGTTCTCCACTGTTCCTTCATGACCCTGTGGCCGGTTCTCCACTGTTCCTTCATGACCCTGTGGCCGGTTCTCCGCTGGTCCTCCATGACCCTATGGCCGGTTCTCCACTGGTCCTTCATGACCCTGTAGCCGGTTCTCCACTGGTCCCTTCATGACCCTGTGGCCGGTTCTCCACTGGTCCTCCATGACCCTGTGGCTGGTTCTCCACTGGTCCTTCATGACCCTGTAGCCGGTTCTCCACTGGTCCTTCATGACCCTGTAGCCGGTTCTCCACTGGTCCTTCATGACCCTGTAGCCGGTTCTCCACTGGTCCTTCATGACCCTGTAGCCGGTTCTCCACTGGTCCTTCATGACCCTGTGGCCGGTTCTCCACTGGTCCCTCCATGACCCTGTGGCCGGTTCTCCACTGGTCCTTCATGACCCTGTGGCCGGTTCTCCACTGGTCCTTCATGACCCTGTGGCCGGTTCTCCACTGGTCCTTCATGACCCTGTGGCCGGTTCTCCACTGGTCCTTCATGAACCTGTGGCCAGTTCTCCACTGGTCCTTCATGACCCTGTGGCCGGTTCTCCACTGGTCCTTCATGACCCTGTGGCCGGTTCTCCACTGGTCCTCCATGACCCTGTGGCCGGTTGTCCACTGGTCCTCCATGACCCTGTGGCCGGTTGTCCACTGGTCCTCCATGACCCTGTGGCCGGTTCTCCACTGGTCCTCCATGACCCTGTGGCCGGTTCTCCACTGGTCCTTCATGACCCTGTGGCCGGTTCTCCACTGGTCCTTCATGACCCTGTGGCCGGTTCTCCACTGGTCCTTCATGAACCTGTGGCCGGTTCTCCACTGGTCCTTCATGACCCTGTGGCCGGTTCTCCACTGGTCCTTCATGACCCTGTGGCCGGTTCTCCACTGGTCCTCCATGACCCTGTGGCCGGTTGTCCACTGGTCCTCCATGACCCTGTGGCCGGTTCTCCACTGGTCCTCCATGACCCTGTGGCCGGTTCTCCACTGGTCCTTCATGACCCTGTGGCCGGTTCTCCACTGGTCCTTCATGACCCTGTGGCCGGTTCACCACTGGTCCTCCATGACCCTGTGGCTGGTTCTCCACTGGTCCTCCATGACCCTGTGGCCGGTTCTCCACTGGTCCTCCATGACCCTGTGGCCGGTTCTCCACTGGTCCTCCATGACCCTGTGGCCGGTTCTCCACTGGTCCTCCATGACCCTGTGGCCGGTTCTCCACTGGTCCTTCATGACCCTGTGGCCGGTTCTCCACTGGTCCTTCATGACCCTGTGGCCGGTTCTCCACTGGTCCTCCATGACCCTGTGGCCGGTTGTCCACTGGTCCTCCATGACCCTGTGGCCGGTTCTCCACTGGTCCTTCATGACCCTGTGGCCGGTTCTCCACTGGTCCTCATGACCCTGTGGCTGGTTCTCCACTGGTCCTTCATGACCCTGTGGCCGGTTCTCCACTGGTCCTCCATGACCCTGTGGCCGGTTCTCCACTGGTCCTTCATGACCCTGTGGCCGGTTCTCCACTGGTCCTTCATGACCCTGTGGCCGGTTCTCCACTGGTCCTCCATGACCCTGTGGCCGGTTGTCCACTGGTCCTCCATGACCCTGTGGCCGGTTCTCCACTGGTCCTTCATGACCCTGTGGCCGGTTCTCCACTGGTCCTTCATGACCCTGTGGCTGGTTCTCCACTGGTCCTCCATGACCCTGTGGCTGGTTCTCCACTGGTCCTTCCTTGAGCACTTTTGATAGAGACTGACCACTGCAGACCGGGAACACCCCACAAGAGCTGCAGTTTTGGAGATGCTCTGACCCAGTCGTCTAGCCGTCACAATCTGGCCCTTGTCAAACTCGCTCAAATCCTTACGCTTGCCCATTTTTTTTTTGCCTGATCAGTGTATATATATATATATATATGTGAGTGTGAGAGTGTGTGTGTGTGTGTACTTGTTTATGTGATTTATGAGGACACCCATTTGTATAATGACACTGGTATTACAACGTAAACGCGGTTTATGAGGACATTTCATATGTCCTCATAATTAAAATAGCTTTAAAAACATACTAAACAATGTTTTATTAAAAATGTAAAAATGCAGAATGTTTCCTGTGATTGGTAGGTTTAGGGGTAGTGTGCGTGTGTTCGTGTGTACGTGTGTGTGTGTGTGTGTGTGTGAGATGGGTAGGTTTAGGGGTAGTGTGTGTGTGTGTGTGTGTGTGTGTGTGTGTGTGCATGTGATGGGTAGGTTTAGGGGGAGTGTGTGTGTGTGTGTGTGTGTGAGATGGGTAGGTTTAGGGGTAGTGTGTGTGTGTGTGTGTGTGTGTGTGTGTGTGTGTGTGTGTGTGTGTGTGTGTGTGTGTGGTGTGTGTGCATGTGATGGGTAGGTTTAGGGGTAGTGTGTGTGTGTGTGTGTGTGTGTGTGTGTGTGTGTGTGTGTGTGTGTGTGTGTGTGTGTGTGTGTGTGTGTGTGTATATGTGTGTATATATATATATAATTACACACGTATTATGTAAACACAAACTTTTCTTTTGGATGTGATTAATCGCTTTGACCGCACTCATGTCAAGTTTATATATAGCGCCTTTCACAGATTATATAACGTAGCAATAATATAAGAATTCGAATCATTTAGTTAGTATTTCAAGAAATTGTGCCTTTTACACACTACAAAATATTCCATAGCTACACTCTTGAAGCATTCAGTCATTATTATAATATTATGAGTAATGTGATGATGAATGTTGTGAGGTGTGAAGTGTGTGTTTGCTCTGCGGATCGGGCAGCTGTTTCTGAAGCTGATCAGATGCTTGAGCAACACTCGGGCTCCCGTGGGTAGCGGTGTCGAGATGAGGGCCCCTCGGAGGGATTAGGGCCCTTAAACGCCACATTCACTCAGGCTGGGAGAGCGGGAGCGAGCGAATGCAGCTGGAAGACGCCATTAGGAGGAACTGGGCGGCATTTGAATAAATCGAGTCATTAGGTAGCCGTTTGTGTGAGTGCCGTCTCCACCTGACAATCCCGCCGCGCGCGCTCCGCTTTCTTCATCGTCTCCGGTGCGGAGTGGAGCAGATTGGCTCGTTTGCATTCCCCGGGATAGCAGACGCTCGGAAAGACCCCCACCTCCTCTCCGTCCGCCCGTCCCTCCCGCAGCTCGCCAGCGCCTCGCAAACACTCGCCTTCTGGACAGACAGATTCCTCTCGCCACGCCTGCCGCTTCCTCCGTCTTTCAGTTTTCTTTTTTTCTTCATCACATATGGCTCAGAAACTCGTCAACATATGGATCCCATTGTTGTCGCCCAGGCGGCCCTACTGTTATAGACAATAGCTGATGAGTTTGCTTGAACCTTGCGATGTGTTTGCCGGGAGTTTTCCAAAGCGGCGTGTGGTAGACGGGGAGCTCGCTGTATGTTTGGAACACAACTCACAGAAACGCTGATGTCCACTGTTTGCATCCACATTAATACACTTACTGTAGCGCGCCGTCAACAGAATGATCACACGGCTTATTAGTGGAATGTGTTTGGGATGAATTATATATCAAAAGCTTGAGATGACCAGTGCTCTGTAGCCCGGGTGGATGCATCATTCATGGACTGCATTTGGTGAATATTTAACGAAATATACACCAATCCACCCGACTTATTGTGCAAGATTCATCTGTGCGTGCTACTCGGAAGAAGAAGAAAAACTGATTTTGTAACTTTTGAAGCTTGGCTGAGAAACTTTTAGTTTATGGATCAGATTCCGGTTGGGCTCTGAAAGACAGCAGATTGTGGAAGTATGAGAGGCTTGAGGGCAACGTTTCGGCTCGGCTTCAGCAGCTACACAGTAAAAAGAGATCAGTCGACTTAATAATTTTAAGTTATGTGGACTAAAATAGTGAGGAAACTCATTAAATTGTGACCCTGGAGCACAACACCAGTCGTGCGTCTCACGGGGATATCTGTGGCAATAGCCAACAATACATCAGATGGGTCAAAATTATCCATATTATGCCAAAAATCATTAGGATATTAAGATCTTGTTCCAATTTTGTAAATTTCCAACCGTAAATATATCAGAAATGTATTATTAGTAGTAATATGCATTGCTAAGGACTTCATTTGGACAACTTTAAAGGAGATTTTCTCAATATTTAGATTTTTTTGCACCCTCAGATTCCAGATTTTCAAATATTGTCCCGTCCTAACAAACCATACATCAATGGAGAGATTATTTATTAATCTTTCAGATGATCTATGCATCTCAATAAAAAAAAAAAAAAACATGTTTGTGGTCCAGGGTCATAATTATGAAGTAAATAAACCATGTGGGATTGAACAAAAAGTAAGTTTTGTGGAATTTTCAAGTTCACGCAGCGTCATTTTTTAAATTACGCATGGTTTATTAACTTAATTTTAAGGCAATGGGTTGGCAAACAAATCCAAACAAAACGCACAACATGTATTTTTGCGTAAAATGTATCACCAAATTTATCGCATATATTTTTGTTCAGTTTATTCAGTCAGATTGGATGAGCCACGATTCAAAAACATCATAAATATGAAATATTCACTATTGATATCGCAAATTATCAGTGCTGATGAAATGCTTACAAACTGTAATCCGTTACTGAATACAAATTACATGATTAAAATTGTAGTTTGTACACATTTTAGATCAAAAGTAATCCAAAAGTAATCTGATTACATTACCTAACTCATTTATCACATTGATTCCATGAGGAATTGAAAAAGTTATGTGGACTAAAAAAGTGAGGAAACTGATTAAAATTGTGACCCTGGAGCACAACACCAGTCGTGCGTCTCACGGGGATATCTGTGGCAATAGCCTACAATACATCAGATGGGTCAAAATTATACATTTTATGCCAAAAATCATTAGGATCTTTAGATCTTGTTCCATTTTTAAATTTCCTACCGTAAATATATCAGAAATGTATTATTAGTGGTAATATGCATTGCTAAGGACTTCATTTGGACAACTTTAAAGGAGATTTTCTCAATATTTAATACTTTGATTTTTTTGCACCCTCAGATTCCAGATGGTCAAATATTGTCCTGTCCTAACAAACCATACATCAATGGAGAGATTATTTATTCAGCTTTCAGATGATTTATGCATCTCAATTTCATAAAATGTGCCCTTATGAGTGGTGTTGTGGTCCGGGGTCACAATTATTAAGTAAATAAACCATGTGGGATTGAAAAAAAGTAAGTTATGTGGAATTGTCAAGTCCCCGTAATGTAATTTTTTCAATTACGCATGGCTTATTTACTTAATTTTAAGGCAATGGGTTGGTAAACAATGTATTTTTCCATCAAATTTATCACAAACACCAAATTTATTGCATATTTTTGTTCAGTTTAAATAGTCGGATTGGATGAGCCACGATTCAAAGACATCATAAATATGCAATATTCACTATTGATATCGCAAATTATTAGTCATCAGTGCTGATTAAATGCTTACAAACTGTAATCCATCACTGAATACAAATGACATGATTAAAAATGTAGTTTGTAATGTAATCCATTACATTACACATTTTAGGTAATGTAATCGGATTACTTTTAGATTACTTTTGACCTAACTCGTTTATCACATTGATTTGAATAGAATAATCATGTAGCATATTAATATAAAAGAAAATGTATTCCTCTCTTTGTTATTATCATAAATAACGTGAAGCGTCAGGCTTTCTCAGGGGGTTCGTAAATTAGTGGAAAAATAAAAATTAATTACTTCTTAAACAGGCTAAATTAAAATAAAATATTGAAAAATAAAATAAGCAAAATAAAACACTGAAAAAAAATATTTTACCTGTTTATGAAGACTTTCCGTACATATTTGATCAATAGGCTTTTTAAGAAAGAAATATTTAAAAGATAAAATGAGGAAGAATGTTAAAAGTGAGAGGAATTGTGGAAATGTGAATCATTTACTGACATTTTGTGAATATTAAGTAATCATGTGATCAATAAAAAGCAACTGTAGTCTGATTATGAGTGTCTTAAAATGTAATATAATCTAAATGACAAGTATTTCATTTTAGTAATCCATAATCCGTTGGCAGCTGTAAATAACTTGGCATATCAAATATTTATTGACATTACTGCACATTCCTTTAAAAATAAATTCTATTATATTATTAGCATATTTGTCATTTTATTAACATAATATTGTGTTGTCCGTTATATCAAAGCACTGCCTTTAGTGTATTACAGCAGCTGTGATTATGATTCCTCATATACAGGAGATGGAATAGAAGCTTCACTGGTGGTACAGACGCTGTAAGGCTGATTCTGTGGCTCGTGTTAAGTCTTGTTTGGGTTGTTTTCTGTAGTTAAGAGCTCCCGCTGAGGGGCGTTTCAAAGCCTCAGGACCGAACGCAAACACGCCGAGTGTTTAACGGCTCAAACTTCTTCACAGACATCATTAAACACTAGAGGAAACTCTCCTCGACCGCGGCTTGATAACAGATTGAGATGGAGAGACTCGTGAGGGTGAGAGAACGCTTAATTATCCGGATGCGGTTCATTCATCTGGCTTTAACAAGCTGTGTGAGACGTTTAGCACAATGTTCACGCTGCTCTTATTCACACAACCAACGGCTCCAAAAGCCACAACAAAGTGCATAAAACTATGATTGAATGTGGTCATGAGCAAAATTCAAAGTCTTCTAAACTCAGCTTTGTGTGAAATTCACACTCCTGTATATTCAAAGCCTGATTTGAGCTGTTATATTGAGTCCAGTCAGCATTCATCGTACGGAAAAGTGTAGAAATTGAAAGATGTAAAGGTTTGTTGGGCAAATGATGATTTTTGTCTTCTTTTGAAATGCTGCATCACTATATGTTGGTGGCAAATTCATATTTCTATGTAATATGTGTTTTCTTGGGTGTACTGAGACTCTCCTCACTAGAGCAGATAAAACAACAGATGTGGCCTCGGTTTCAAAATGCAACTGTAAATGTCAAAGATGGCTTTAAAAAGAATAATTCTGTGTTTGCTCACCCTCAGCTATTAAACGGCTGCCTCTCTGCGTGCGGTGACAAATCTATTTATGTAATACCTTTGATAGATATTGATTGGAACACTGCAGAAACGTATAAAGAGAGAAAAATGAGCTTGAAGACAGAAGATGGCGGCTCCTAACACCAGATCTAATGAGAGGCAGGTGACCGACAGAGCAATATTCTGCACTTTAATAGCATTTCATTACAATCTTACAACAAACGCTGAAGATCCACCAATCGCGATCTTCCCCATTTTGAGAATGTGCAGACTCAATGTATTTAGTATCGCATTAAACCCTGAGTTTACTGTAAAACACACACACACACACACACACACACACACACACACACACACACACACACACACACACACACACACACACACACACACACACACACACACACACACACACACTACTGAAGGTGTCAGTCCAGGGGGATTCTGTCTTTTGTTGAACATTAATGACATTATTTGCGTTAGGCTTTAAGAGCGAATGCACAGATCTAATATAATGACACGCATCCCATTTCTGTCCCAACATAACACAACTGACTGTACATACTCGCCAGGACAGACATTTCAACATGTTGTTGTGTAAATTTGAGTGTTTATATGCGGCTGAAACCATGTGCGGATCAGATTTTAATAAAGTTTGACGGCTCTGGATGTTAAATATAGGCTTTTGAGGAGGGGTGAAAGCACACCGCTTTAAAGGAAAGGAACTGCTGTGCGACACAATGATCATTTTATCGCGCTTTTATCATCTTTGGAAGCCAAAATTGAAACGGAAACTACAATTTGATTGGTCGAACTGTTTTTCACGACTCATGAGACACGTGATATAATCTGGCAGTCATTTAACATTATTACATGACATTAAAGATCGTCATCGCTACGGTTCGCAGGAGAAGTAGATCGTGGACGTCTTCAGGTTTGATTACGATATACAATTCGTCAGATACCTTTACTTCTGCCTCAAGGACAATCATTCAACTTATAACAATACATGTATAACACACACACACACACACACACACACAGAGTACCGGTCAAAAGTTTTTACTATTTTTAATGTTTTTGAAAGAAGTCTCTTCTGCTCATCAAACCTGCATTTATTTGATCAAATATACAGAAAAAAATACTGTAATATTATTACTATTTAAAATAATGGTTTTCTGTTTTAATATACTTTAAAATATGATTTATTCCTGTGATGAAAGCTGAATTTTCATCAGCCGGTCTTCAGTGTCACATGATGTATAATCGATGGTGGAAACCGTTGTGCTGCTTAATATTGTTTTTAGAAACCGATACTTTTTCAGGATTCGTTAATAAAAAGTCAAACAAAACAGCATTTATTTCAAATAGAAATTGACCGTGTGTGTGTGTGTGTGTGTGTGTGTGTGTGTGTGTGTGTGTGTGTGTGTGTGTGTGTGTGTGTGTGTGTGTGTGTGTGTGTGTGTGTGTGTGTGTGTATAAATTGTTATTATTATATTGTTATTTGAAATCAAAACCCTTCCAAATATGCTAACTGGATTTTGGAAGTATTTGTATTTTAATAACTAAAATTACTGTTAATAAAAAAAGTTATAAAAGTATTTATTTTAATAACTAAAATTACTGTTAATAAAAAAGTAATACAAGTATTTATTTTAATAACTAAAATTACTATTAATAAAAAAATGTAAAAAAAAATTTATTAAGAGTAATTTTAGTTATTAAAATAAATACTAATACAAGTATTTATTTTAACTAGAATTACTGTTAATAAATGTTTTTATAAAAGTATTTGTATTTTAATAACTAAAATTACTGTTAATACAATAATTTAATAAAAGTTTTTATTTTAATAACTAAAATTACTTGTAATAAAAAAGTAATAAAAGTATTTATTTTAACTAGAATTACTGTTAATACAATTTTTTTATAAAAGTATTTGTATTTTAATAACTAAAATTACTGTTAATAAAAAAATGTAATAAAAGTATTTGCATTTTTAATAACTACAATTGATTTTAAAGAATAATAAATAAAGCATTTGTCTTTTTAATAACTAAAATTAAAATAAAATCTGTCTAAAGAGTTGAGTTAAAGATCACATTCTCATCAATGTCTTCAGATCCTCTTCTTTAAATGGCATTTCTCTCTTCACTTGAAGCGTGTGACGTCTTTTCCTGCGGAGCACAAAATGTGTCTTTTTATTATGTTTTTATGAAGTGTGTTTGAACACTGCTCCGTTTACATGCTAAACGGGAAAATATGAGAAATAAAGAGATGCTAAGTAGTTAAAGTGATGGTTCATGTATGTATTGATGAAGCTCTGACGCCTCCTCGAGAACGGCGTGTGTGTGTGTGTGAGACTGTTCTCAGGTGTGTGTGTGTGTGTGTGTGTGTGAGTGTGTGTGTGTGAGTGACCTTGGAGTGGCGGCAGTGCTTAAACAGTGTGTCAGCGAGTGTGTTGAAGCGTGTCTGTGCCGATTATGAATGTTTCATTACTGCCACCTCAGCCTTTAGCCGTGAGCTTTCCACTAAAGCACACTGACAAATCCTCTTTCTTCTGGCCTGTTTTACCTCTCCTCTCCTCTCCGGCTCGCTCTATCTCTCCTCCACGGCCGTCTTCCTTTCTCTGCACTCGCTCCATTTTTGGTCCTCTGGATTTCTCTTCCTGCAGTTTTCCCGCCTCTGATGAATCTCCAGACAGCAGGGAATAATTGTACTCTGGGCCGAGCGCTCGTTTTTCTTTTTGTTTGAAAGGCATGACAGGTACGACTTCTCCTCTGGTCTCTCCGCCCTCCCTTTCTCCCTTCCGCACAAAGAGCGAACAAAATAAGTCAAGGTTTACAAGGTCAACTCGTCTCGCGCTAAGCAGAGCTTTTTCTCCGGCAGTATTTCGACTGAAACGTCAGGAGACAGCGGAGATAAATTTGGAAAAATGTCCCGGCACGGGCGGCCGTGCTTTACTCTGATTTCTGCCGCTTGAAATTCTCCCCCGAATGAATAAGAGAGCTTGTTATCTTATTGTCTTATAATAGCAGGCGAGTGTTAGCGCACTTCATCATGCCCTGCCCTGTTGAGTGTGTAAAAGTATGTCACACACACATGAAGGGGCCCGGCAGATTAGTATCTGCTTTCTCGGGTGTGTTGAAACTCTCCGCGCGTTTAAGAAGCGTTTCTTTGACGGCAGAAACGACTTTGATATCAAATTCAGCTCTCTCAAAGGCCTCGAGACAAAAACTGTGTACTCGTTCATTATGCCTGCAAGCAGTTTGCTCATTATAAAGGAATAATTCACTCAAACACACCATTTAGCCGAATATTTCCCTAAATCAGTGGCTGTAAAACTCTAAAAAAGAGAAACAAACTGATATTATTTGCTGAAAGTCATTCTTGAATCGGCATTCACTGGAAAAGAGCAGCGTGAACCTTCTACAAAACGTCTTATTTAACCCTTAATTGTCCCTTGGGCTCCAGCTGACACCACTGGACTTTTCCTCCATTTTTAAAAACTGTTCCCTTCATCTCAGGGCCATGAGACTCTGTGACTTTTCCTAAATAATCTATCTAAACATGCACAAACAATCTGGGCTTGATTTGGTTGTTCTAAAGGTGTGTAAAAAAAATTTACCATTTAAGTCCCTCTGGGTCAGATTGACCCCACATTGAAAATGAATGGGAAAGTGTAAATTTAAAAAATAAAAAAAATTAACTAAATCCAGTATAAATCTGAAAATTTCTACATGTATATCAAGGTCTGGTCCTAGAGCATAAACACAAAGTAGAACGAACTTTCTATCTCATACACACACACGTACACACACACACAAACACACACACACACATGTGTGTGACTGCAACAGAGAGTATTTTTATTGAAATTGGCAAATAAAATCAACAAAACTGGCATAAATCTGAACGATTTTCATACATAAATGAAGGACAAATACTAGAGCACAAATGCAATATGGAACAAGCATGTTCACACACACACACACACACACACACACACACACACAAACAAACACACACAAACACACACACACACACACACACACACACACACACACACAAACACAGGTGTCTGGAGCATTTTTTGATTTTGGCAATGAATGGGAAAATGTAAAAAAAAGCTTTTTGTTTCACTTTGTTTGTTTAAAAAAATCAACTAAATCCAGTATAAATCTGAAAATGTCTACATTTATATCAAGATCTGGTCCTAGACCATAAACACAAAGTGGAACAAACTTTCTGTCTCATACACACACGCACACACACACACAAAAACACACACACGTGTGTGACTGCAACAAAGAGCATTTTTATAGAAACTGGCAAATAAAATCAACAAAACTGGCATAAATCTGAAAAAATCCATATATAAATGAAGGACAAACACTAGAGCACAAATGCAACATGGAACAATCATGAGAAAGAGAGGGAAAAGGGCAAATAAAAAAAAAATGAAAGGCAGCTTAACTTCTGCTTAACTTCCCTCTGGACCTCTAGTGGATAATGTGGTCATTGCACTCTTTCTCTCTCTCTCTCTCTCTTTCTCTTTAACTATAATTCCTAAAGTTTTTCCACAAACCTACAGATGGCGGTATTCTATCCCTAACACATAGAGCAATGTCCAAAAACTATTTATATTTATTTAAGATCATCATTCAAGTGATTTTTTCATAAAAAAATAATTTTTAATGAGCCAATTTATGACATAGTTAAGTATTTGTGCAGTAAATAGGTAAAAAACTACCAAATACCCACAAAAACACAGCATAAATGTATAGTTGAGAAGTAAATAAAAAAAATGATATATAGTTTTCCATGTAAAAAATGTATATTTCCTTATGCAATCGCTCTGTAAAGGTTTGGGGTCTATCTGAGCCCAAGGGACTCAAACGTAAACCCTACTTGAGGGACGATTAAGGGTTAAAAAAAAAAGAAGTAATTGCGCTGTGAAATGACGCATTCATTTTCTTAGCATCGCATGAAAGTGCAAAACACAGATTTACTTCCTGAACCGTATATAGATGCGCTCTGAAGAAATGCATTATCTAGTCATAAACTTCTCTCGCAGTCAGCTACTGGATTTCATAAAACCAACATTGACTTTATAACGGCTCTTAATAAATATTGACCTACATTTTAATCACATGCTAATCTTGAGCGCTGGAGAGGTGACAGTTTATGGATGGCCGTGGATCATAAATTTTCCGGGTCGCATCTCTCTATCGAGTGTATCTGTTCCTCCGAGAGCCGTACGATTGATCATATTCATTAAAAATATCTACACACTTTGGCATTTCACAGCCCACTAAGCCCGTGCAAGTTTAAGAATAAGATGTAATTATTCCGCTAAAGCCAATATTAATTTCAGTGGATTAATAAACGGCTCGGATTAAGAGGTTTGTGTTTTTAAACTGGGCTCTCGAATGATCAAGATGCAGTTTTGTGACAAAATAATATTTCATCTAATATTTTAATAAGTCACACACACACTATAAATGCATTAAAGCCCTGCAATAGACGATTTTATTGCATAAGCACATTTTGTGTAGTTAAACGCTCGGCGCATTTCCCCCTCTATTCATTTTGCATAAGTAGGTTAGTGAAATTGTTTCCAAAACACTCAAATGGTATTCTTTTGATATTTTTAGCAGCGCTAATTCTCCATATTCACCAATAAGTGCTCCTCTAGCCAGCTGTCTCAAAGCTCTGCTGCGCTATTAAAACCGCGTTTCACCGCAACCCAGGCGTTTCCACAAACCTGCATCCATGCCACCGCTGAGCATTGTTTAAAGCCATGGGGTATTGTGGAATAGAATGAGGTCGACCAATCTTTTCAAAACTAATTATAATGTTTAAAAACCTAAACACCAGAAGCAATATTGGGCCAATAAAACGGAATTAAAAGCTCATTTCTGCGGGGTAATTGCACCACGCAGTGCTGATATTAAACACCTGGCATGTGGCACAGCTCTCCTGCTGCCTGCGCTTTTCACAGATGTGCCGCCCATCCTGGAGGAGCGGTCAGAGGGCAGGCGCGGGCACGATGGCTTTGTTACAGGACATGATGTCACGACGGCCCTCTTCCTCTGCTTGATACAGATTGAGTGTGTCATTGTAAATGGGGGTAGATTAAGCGGATATATTGTGAGTGTTCAGGGAAAGGCTTTTGGTTACAGCCAGGGCTGTACATACAGGAAGTGATGCAGACGTATACCGGGGGTCAATGGGAGATCCGTTTACCTCTGAAAGTCACCTTTTGTCTTGCATCGCCACACTGGCCTGTCCTGGACATCATCATATCAGTAACACTCAACTTCTTTACATTACACATTTGGCTTCGGAAATCTGGGGATATTTGTGTTCTTGCTGCGTAGATGGTTATACCACAGGCAGACGCATTAACTCAATACTCAGACTGTTATTAATATGGAGATATAGAAGCTCAAACATAAAAATAAAAAGAAAAGAATATATGTATTAACCCTCTGGGGTTCTTCATTTATGGGTCACACTCAGGACCTTCAGGTCAAAAATGACCCAGAGGGCGGGATTAAGATAAAAAAAGATTTGAGTAAAATCAATGAAATATATTTTTGTTCAATAATATTTTTGTTTTGAGATAATTTTATGATTCTAATTAATATTTATGCAATAATTGTGACCCATTTTTCCCCATTGAATATAATAGATTCATATATATATATATTATTATTATAATTTTTTTATTAAAGCTGTATTTCATTTTAGAGTCAAGCCTAGGCCTCATGAAAGCAATTTTTTCAATGAGATCATTGCCATCCGGTGGACACATTGAGCCTTTTTATCACGCAATAGCACATTTTTACCACTATAGTGGATCTTGCGTTTTATTAAAACATTTTAAAATGGTGACTTTATTGGTACTTGGTATATGAAACCCCCAAAAAATAGGGGATTTGAAAAGTCTTAAAAAAGTCATAATAATCATTTCCTATGGGGGTCATTTTTGACCCGAAGGTCCTGAGTGTGACTATTTTTTTTACGATCACTTAGATTTTTCAAATCCTGTCCCCAATTTTTTTGGGTGTTCATATACCAAGTAGCAATAAAGTCACCAATTCCGATGAAGCTAAAAATTTGGGTCAGAAATGACCGAAGAGCCCCAGAGGGTTAAATGTATAAAAATATGATGTGGATGTTGTATAACAACTTATAAACGCAATTAAATTGAAGTCACAAGTCTGCTCATGCTTCATTTCAAATCTGAGGAGGATATTTCTAAAATATTATGATATTTTCTTAGACCATGTGATGTGAGTTTGTAGAGAAGGCTGATAAGATGCTGATGAAATGTTATTGCCCTGTAAACACCCATTTGCAGTCTGTTGTCTAATGTCTGGTGTGGAGAACTGCTCCATTCATGTTTCTATTGTTCTCACTCGTCGAACCTTTCACATCTCAGTCGGTATGAGACTTAATCTTCATTATTCTTTTGTTATTCAGCCATTATTAGCCTTTATTCTGACATGTCTTGGCCACTTTCATCCCACTATACATAAAAGTAATATTACACTTTTACGCAAAACTCACTTTAAACTACCATTGAGTGTTTGTAATAACTTCTGATCGCGATCTAATGTGGATTTTAGTCATATAATGTTGTTGAAATGTGTTATATTTAGCCTTTACATTCCTGTTACATTCTTTATTCATATGAAAATACCCCAAATCACATGAAAATCACACACAAATCATATACTGTCGTGATCGTGTTTTTATTAGCTTCTTGTTTCACGTGTAGAACTGTTTCTTTGGTTTGTTCTTTGAGCTCAGAACCAGGAAGTGTAGAGGACAGCATCATCCAGAGGGGCAGGAGTTATGGTCACGTTGACTCGCGTAAGATGATTGACAGCTTTGCATCATGTAAGCGCTCGATGAGTCATAACTGATGCTAAACAGAGACACAGCAGATCGCATAATTCAGTTGGAAATGAATAGAAATGGTATTCTGTCTGACTAAATATTTTGCAAGTGAGAATAACTTCTCCAAATATGTGCACTTTTGGACTAAAAGCGAACGTGACTGAATTCATATGCGTGTTGATATTCTATTCAAAATATTACAAAAGACAGATCGTTAACTTAATCTCTATAATAAACAGTGGTCAAATATTGAAGCTGGAGTCTTTAATCTGTCTAATGAGACTCCGTTTGTCCAGATGAAGTAAGAGTGAATGTTGAACAACAGTAACCTGGGGCCGTCGGTACGTAAAGGGGTTAAAAAGTACCAAAGTAATCAATGAGAGCAGATGGTGATGCATAACATGGTACTAAATGTTTATCATAATCATGTCAGATCTACAATTTGTTTGTTTTAAGGACATTTTTTACTATTGTAAATGTAAGGGGAAAAAAGGTGCATGTCATAGGAGACTTTTTGGTAGTTGTATCATTTGTATGTTGCTGTGAAATATAAAGATGATTCAAGCTAGATTTGTGGAAACGGCGAGTGTACTGAGGTGAGCTAGTGTATATCATATTTGGTTTCGAGGATCAAGGCTGGCCTTAGAGTGCAGAAGCATTGATTAACTATCTAATGATTCCAATACAATCATCAATAAGGCTCCGTTGAAGAAACGAGAAAAACATCCACTCATGAATCTTCCAGTGCCTCAGACACAAAGGGCTTCTTGGCAGAACGTCTATGGTTGTAAAGCAGTTGACATCATTTCTGCAGGTTTTCACATAATGTCTCTTTAGGATTTGGGAAAAGAGAGCTTGGAATACCCAAGTCTCTGACTTTAAAGGAGTCATTTTGATCATTGACTTGTAGGATAAGCTCTTTTTTTCAAATATGCCTTATCCTGTAGATTCTCAACCTATGGCTAGTTCCCAAATATCTATATCTTACATAGTCTAGTTTGGCAAACAAAAACGTATCCGTTTAACAACTAGTGTATCCATTGGAGCCAGACTTGGCACAACTCTGGAGGTTGTTTTTGTCGCATGCCAATCTATGCCTTGAGGAGAACAATATCACCAGCGTCTGTCTGGACCCAGCTGAGCATTTGCTCCTTCTGCTGGGAAGGCAGAAACGGGTCATAAAACCCGAATGATTGCCACCCAGACTTCCCCCGAAGGTAGAGAGGCTTGAGCGAGGATGGAAGCCAACACAGGCCCAACAGTTTTCCAGAAGACCTTGAGGCAGAAACCTCAGATGCCACGTCACCTGTGGCACACTGTCAACATCGTTTAGTGCATGTTGTTATTGGGTTTTGTTTGTTCTCGGTGCATTTAAGACGCATTTAGAAAAGGTTTGTGTCCTTTTTGTAGGTCAGGCGATTGTCAATCATGGCCAAGCGTTTAAGGGAATATGATACTGCCACTGCTAACCTCAAAACATGTCACCTCGATAGATCAGTGCGTTGATGTCCATCTCCTTTCAACCTCTCCAGAGACCTAGTAGATCTGCGGATAGACACTGGGATAAGACTTCTGCCTTACTGTAGGGATAAGCCGGCACCTTTATCTGTTTGAAATTTGCTTTAGTGTGAGCGAACAAAGTCACCCATACATAAAATCAGACTCCCTCTGGTTCCAGTGCCCCTGGAAAAGACCTTGCGGAGTGGTACACTTGTTGAGACTCTGGAAGCTTTCCTATCTGTGTTCAGACATTTGCAAACAATACAGTGTGTGACACCTGGCTGGCCCAGAAACACTACATCTGTGTTCCCACTTTATCTCCCGTTATCCAGGACCGGGACGGTCCCACTGGTTCCCACACACACACACTCACACACACAAATGGTTTAGTGCCACTTCAGGTTTACATGCCTCACATCATTAGCTATCCTCCCTCAATCTCAGACAAATAACAACCAGTCTCTCCTCTTCCTCCTCCCCCCAACTCTCTTTCTCTCCCTCCATCAGGGGCCCATTCATTACACGGTGACACTTTTACTGCCTCTACCTCTCCCAGACCTCTCTACCTCTCTGGAGAGAACAGATAGAACAAGAAAGAGAGCGCGAACAGGGAAGAGACTGAGTGGAACCAGAAATAGAGTGCCGCCCCACCTCCAATCCCACACACACTCAACTCGAACGTACAGGAAGCTTGTTTGTTTATGAGTACCATATTTTCAGACAACCTCTTTTCCCTCGGCTGTACAAGGAATTCTGGGAACACCTTGTCCATCTTTTGGTATCGTACCTCGATCCATGTGTGTGCAATCTCTGCATTGCATCACGGTCTCCTTATACAGTATGTGTGTGTGTGGGAGCAAACACAGATAGGCCACCTGCACCGAGAAGGGTACGCTGTCTACATGTACATTACGCAACCCTGTTTGTGCAGGAGAGAATGTACTCTGAGCATTACACAATCAGCTCTTCAAATCACATGCTGGGTTTCTCACATGTTGGGAACAGATCAAGATGATATTTTGCATGTTTCATTTGTGACTCGAGTTGCATTTGTGTTGAAATGTCGTCTGGTTTTCTGGTGTGGAAACGCTGCTTTTATCCTTGTCTGCTGGTGCAGGTTATTGATTCCAGTGGCCGCACAGGCATGAAAGGGCGGGACGAGTCTCTTTTATGATTGGTTTCTTGATGTGTCAATTACTCTGTTGGAGTGAGTAATGCGTGTGACAGGCGGTTTGTTTATGGAGTTGTTCCGGGTCATGGTCAAAGCCTCACTAAACACACAGGCGAAGAAGGGTTCAGCTTATGTCACTACGGGGAAACTCGCTCACCCCTGACTCGTGCGATAGAGGAGACTTTCCTGGTTTAAATCCCTAGAGAAGTCCTTTTTACTGGGGTGTAATATAAAAGACTCTTGCTATTTTCACTATCACAATGCATCCTGTTCACCACTTAAAACGGCAAATGTATGTAGAGTGTAAAACAGTCTCTGCTTTATTAGTAGTGATGTCCGTAATGATTAAGAATTTATTCAACAAAATCAATAAAAAGAACAGAGCACATCTAAATCACTTCACTTTAAGATAATCAATCTAATTTGAAAGTTGTAGAAAAATGTCACACGGGGACTTTTTAAAATGTATGAATAGATAAATTCATTAAAATGAATCATAAACTGATTCAGATTTCGCAGTTATATTTGTTAACACTTTTTAGGCCCACAACAATGAAAGATGTAAGAATTTACATTAATAAAGCACTGAGAATTAATTCAGAAAGGCTGATTTAAAATGTTCAACCCACCAACCGTATATACAATGACTACTTAAGATCGTGTTTTTTATTTTATTTTGAATGATTAATTCTTTTCCTCTTTCTTTTCAGACAGTGTAACACTGGAACGCTTCTGGCTTAGGGTGACCCACGGCTCCAAGACTGCCACAAAGCACAACCTCTCCAAAATCAACCCCTGATGAAGACAACGATTAGGAGGAGGAAGATGATGGAGGATCGAGAGAAATCAGAAACCCTTTATCAACCTGAGTGCCATTCCTCAGCCTTACCCACAATCCCCTTCTACTGACTCTACCCTGATTTTACAGTCAGATGTGTCGCCAACAATGAAAAACAAAATTAGGAACGCCTTGAAACATCCCTGCATGTTTGATGATGCAATCCGGACAATAAAAGGAATTGGAAAAGGAACGTCCATCATTTTCAGACCACATGGACTCTTTCTGTGTCTCGGCCACTGTCGGCCCTCCGGTTCTCGCACCAGATGCTGTTTCACCGTTCTTCACATTAGCCCAGCGTTTTATAAAAGGTGGTGGGGAGGCTCAAGCCAGATGGGGTTAAGAAAGACAACAGCATTGAGATTCTTTCAGAACAGCAGCTTGTGTATATTGTGTACAGGATATCGATACAGGCTTATTCTACACCATGTTTGTAAATAGTTCACAAATTGTACATTTCCTGCATTATGTTTTTGTAGGTTACGCCGTTACAACATTTATTCAACATTTTTATCTGTACAGACGTAAGGGTTGACATTGATCTCCAAACAGACGAGTATTTGTACGCCGTAAACATCCATATAGACCCCCTCTAAAGACAATTCAAACATTATTGCTTGTTAAGGAGACATTTATAGAGTGATCTAGACCTAGTTAAAGCCTAATGCAGGATTGAGTGACTACGCCTTTGAGAACGAGAGAAACACAATTGAATTGAATCTCTCGCTGTCTCTCTGCATCTCTTTATCTGCTTTAGAAGTCCCAGCCCGCGTGGTTCTAGTTTCCGATCCTCAGATAACTTCCTAGCTTGATTGCCAACGTCCTTGTACAGTTTAGAATTGCATCTTCTTCTCATCGTTTTTGCCCCTTCAAACAATGATTATCCTATGCCTGAATCCTCTACATAGCCGTGATGTTCCTGTGGGCGGCCCCGCGGGGATCACGGGGTCAGAGCACCTGAGGGGGGGTGGATCTATCCTGGATGAGCCTCTCGCTGAGTTCCCACAGGCTTAGGGCGGCCGTGGTGTCCTGGGCCTGCGAAGAGGGCAAGCAGCGGAAGCAGTTGTTGAAGTACATCCCTCCGATACCCTCCAGCTCTGGAGCCACGGCGCAGTAGACGGTACTGGCCGCTCCCTGTTGCTGTGGAAACAAAAAAAAACAAAAATATCAAACTGAAGCAATGCGAGCGAAAACAAAGACTCTTGTTCCTGCACAGGGAAAACTGGGTGGTGCTCTTCAAGGGGACAGGGCAATACCAAAGACACCTCTAACCCCCTAAAACTCATCATGAGACAGGGGGAGTGCTTCACAGCCAATCAAAAGACATCATGGGACAGACTTCGAGCGCGTTCAAGTGGAGTTGTACTTGTACACTGGACACATGGCTGTCAACAATCTGCATGCTGTCATATAGGTACCTGCCAAATACTAGTCTAGAAACCTCAGAGATGAGCTGGTTTATGGTGTTCAATTCTGGCAAGGTCTATAAAAGCTTTTAAGATGGACTCAAACCTCACGCTGTCTGAATGCTCAATCCTCTCGAAGGTTAGCAGGAAAACAACCGACAACAACGGTATCTCCTCCATAAGTAGGAAAAACGGGATATAATATCTCAGAAACTTGAACTGAGAAGCACTCAATTGGCAGGTTTATTGTATATCTCTTGTACACCTGCCAAGAATCACAGACAATGGTCCACACACACACACACAAACGGTATAGTTGTAGATACTGTACATAGCAGAAAGGAAGTGCTTTGGGGAAGTCTTGTAAAGACGACTGTGGGGCAGCCTGCCAAAACTGTCCATTCATCTCATGTCAAAGGGATTTCTGGATGTCACTGAGTCAATGGGGACGTTCTGTCACTACATGTACACAGACTCATATACACACACATTTAAGGGATCCAGCACAAAGATATCAAATGGAAAGACACTCAAGACAGGTTGGAGACACGCAGTAGCGCATGCATAAATGGCCAGGCCTCATTGAAAGCTCTAAAGGGCTGTTCACACTGACAGCGATTTTCAGCGAAAGCAACTGGAAGTCATTCGCTTTCATTGAGAGTTGTCCATCTGAGGCGTTTAAATTTGGTGACAACCAATGGGAATGCAGATACACAATCCGCCATCTAATACTGCAGTTGAAGCGTTTTGGTGACTGATCGTTTTCAGTGTGAACCCCTTAAGAAAGGACTGGAATCACTTTTCCGAGATGAAGAGGCGCGTTAAGGTGAAGTGCGTTATTTCGGCACCAAACTAGCAGAAAACAGTTTAGCATTAGCGTCTGTCTTATAACTAGTTTAAGATTATAGCGGTATCATACTGTTCAGCCAGGGTTCACAGGCCAGCCTAGCAATTCCATCCTCATCCCCTCGCGTTACAAAACTCTCATGAAACATCAAAACCAGTCATTTGTGTCTGGAGCACAGCATGTACGCCCCCCAGTCAAGCCTCTTTTAGGGTCTATCTTGTTTGTTCCCCTCGGGTTTGATTGTTTCCACAAAAACAAAGACTCTTCACGTCTTACAGATGCTCCGCACTTTTCCGCACGGCTGATCAGAGTCTAATTGTCGGGGACGGTTGGCTATCCCGGGTGTTTTAACTGTCTCGGGGAAAGCGTGCTGAAGATTCAGAGGAAAAGAAAAACATGTCAGACAGAATTAGAGGCGACGTGCAGTTCAAATGTACCCAGACTCGTTTTTATATCCCTCCTCTCACAGAAAAAAACGTCCTGCGCGACTTCACACACGACTCCGGCAGGAAGTTAACTTCTGTGAGATGCACATGAAATGGACGGCCGCTTTATCTTCAAATAGCGCAGGAGCGTCTCAGATCTGAAAAAAGCGCAGGCCAACGTTTAGGAGATCGTCTGGCAGACGTTTACAGGGACGTGCACCGGTGGCCAACTCTTTAAACAGACGCAAATACACACACGCGCGTGCAACAGTACAAAGACATTGGCTCATTTAAGGCGCCAAATCAACAGCTGTAGCTCAAGCTGGCAAAGACTGTGACAGAACGCTTGTTAGAAACACACACACACACAAACTTGCAGGAAGAAAGCCAAGGCTGTAGTCAGATATTCAGTGCGCTCATCCCCATTTAACTCTAGTCTGTGTGTTTTTCTGTATCTGTGCGTGTCGGACCGAGCGTCTTTTGAAGTACACAGATGCTGCATGTTGCTTTGGTTAGTGCAGCAATAAACATGACATCAAAAGGACGGATCTTTCTGGAGTCTTACCTGCTTGTGCGGTGATAAGTTAATACATATTTGAAGCTGGGAATATGAAAGGATGGAAAAATGTCACTCAACCCCTCTAGCGAACCCAACGCAGCGAGTCAATATGCAAAGATGCACTTTATGGATTCACTGCTCTTGTAATTACATTTACCGTAGTTATTTGCACAAAAAAAAGTGTTTGCACTCGTTCAAAGCTGTGTGAAATTATTTCCCTGGTTATTTAGGTAAGGTCGTGATAAGAAAATCAGCTAGATGTTGAGCAAAATGCCTCCTAGCTTTCGATTAGCTCATTAGGAATAACAAATGTGCTCTGAAATCCAAACCCAGGATATAGGTCTAGAAACCTTAGAAATGGTTTGCAAGTATTGATTTTCATAATGCCCCAATATTTTAGGACATTTTACGCTCCTGTAGATGTTTTAAGCATAGGCTAAGCTGCAAGAAAACAGGTTTAGTTTGGTCTGGGTTTCCACAAGCTCAAGAAGTGTTTTATCTTAGAAAACGGCGGCGTGTTCTTCACGTGCCCTTGTTGTCACCTCGTCTTGATTAGGATACAGTGCCCAACAGCTCAAAGTTAACGCTAATACACTCCTCGCAGGCGCACGTGCTGTATTGCATCACGCTACTTGGCTCTGCTAATGCCTTCTGTAATGACACACTGTGAAGACTAGCGTGACTGAGATTACCAGCGCTAATGGATGTGGAGTGCGATTTCAGCGCTGGCTAGCGTGCTGCTGTCCCTTAGCCAAACAATGGGCTGAAATGAATACGAACCCACTTCCAAATGCGCTTTAGCCCATTTCCAAAGCCTGCCTAGTCTTCCTAGCGGATGTGAGATGCACATGGTTAAATCCCAGCTGCCTCATACAAAGCTAAAGCAGAGCTAGCGGTTAGCTCAGGCGACTTTATTACAGTAATCGCCGTCTGAATTACAGCTCAACTCAGATGTGCTCGCCGTACAGTCGGCTTGATTGTTCAATTGGGGTTTAGTACATTTAATACATTCCCATCAAGCTTTCTCAGATGCATCTTCACTAAATATAGATCTGCGATTGATCCATTGAGGCTGTAGACTGGAATGCCGTTTCCTTGATCCGTAAGCAGCGGGACAATAATAGGGTTTCTAACCATGAGCCTCCTGCTTTGGTGTATTTAGCTGTGGGAGATGTTGAGATTGGATAGTCCGACTGAATAAGAGAACATGGATCTTATTGCCGTTATGCTGAACCTCCTGGCGCTTGACCCTCTTGGACCGATAAGCTTTATGATGAAACGCATTAACATGCTGGACCAGGTACATTTATCAAGAGCTAGGCCCAGAAACCCGAGACGGTTAAAGCAGTGCTTCTCGACTGGTTTTGCTTCAGGACCCAAGATTTAATAATTGGACATCGTGTGACGTCCCGACATTGCGCTACAATTGTTTGTAGTGCAAGATTTGTGCGTTACATGAGTTGGTATCTGCATAGATTTGTACAAATGTATTGGACGTGTTTGACGCCGACGGTGAAAGTCAATGCTAACCATGCACAATTATATGCTTAGCATTGTTTTTCATTGCTGTTCACAATTTGGGTCGTGATCCACCAGTTTAGAACAACTGAAGTATTCCACAGCGAAATGAGCCACGTTCCCCATCATACAGGGATTCAAACTTCTAGGAAAACACCAACAGTTTGATCATTTTTGCAGCAATACTAACAACCAAACCAAAGCATCCTCTATCAAATATAATAAAGAAACGAAGGACGCAAGATACTTCCATACTCTCCGAAGTCCTGCAATAAGAACGAACTAAACGTCTTCCTGTATCAAATGCAATGTTCAATGTGAAACCTCATGCGCACAGATCCAAATAAGTCGTTTTGTTTAGCAATAAATAATTGAGATGAGAACAGCCGTGATCCGATAAAGCGACATGACGATTACTTGCTTGGTTTCTACAAGCCCCGCCCATCGTGAAATCTCGCCGGTCCAAAATCCTGCTCCGCATAATTGTATATTTAACATAAGGAAATGTTCATAGTGTCTGATTAGAGTGTAGTGGTAAGCGTGCTTCTTTTGGTTAGGCGTTACACAGGTGTTTAATACTTCCTGAAAGGGAATGATCTAAGTTTTTTCATGTCTTTTATTTGTTGACCCCCGAAATGAAGCCCTCGTCATGCACACCTGCTGAAATCGGACTGTATTTAGTGTACAAAGTGTGCTTTGATTCCTCCTTTACCGTCAGTATTAAAGTCCCGTGCCGGCTGAGAGTTTATAGTTGGCAGAGATGGTTCTTTCGCTGTTAACTAACGTTTTCCATGTAGTTTCTCCAAACACTCACTTCCTGTGTGCTCGGTGTAGAGTATCCGTCATATCTAGAGCATCACGTTCTGATCCGCAGAGAGAATGGCTTGAAACAGCCCGTGATGACCTTACTGGGTAAGAGTAATATCCCTCTGTTTCTAGGAAGGTTGTGTTGAATTTTCCGCCATTGCTGCATGTGATAAGTAAAAGAAAATGCTGTAAATTTCCCCCTCATTATTGGTCTCATGTCGTCCACCTCCGCTGTCGTCGTTGTACATACATCTGTAAATATCGAACAGCTATGCATGCTGACACTCTAGCAATTGTTTCAGGTACTTTTATAATCAAAATCGCATATGGCATGTGCTAAAAAAAAAAAAGAAGTGAATTAAGAAAAAGGAGCATAAAACGATTGGTCAAATAAACATGATCTCATAAACGGATGTGAAAAATTGTGATTTCTGTTTGATTTTTTATTTATTCTTTCGGTATACGCGGTTGTCGTGCCCATGTTTCTTGTTATCCTTCAGACGTTTGTGTACGAGGGTTGAGGCAAACACCATGATGTCCGGGAGGGAGGATGAACAATGTCCGGGTTTTGAACCATGGCCCTGCATTTCAAAACCAAACCTCATATGCTCACAGAACATTAATAACCAATAATGATGTGTATTTCGTTCCATCTGTTTTGTACCAGGCCTTTTATTTTAGCACTTAATTCTTTCTTTTTAGTACATATGTATATGTTGCTGTGTTCTACGGCCATGCAGTGATTGACGTCAATGAAACCCAAGAGTATTGCGATCAGTTTTGCCTCAGCCCTATGCAATGACCTGTACATTTATAACACAACCAGAGACTATTCTATGAAGGAGATCATGGATCCAACGGAGGAAGAGGGACTGTTTTTTTTAGGAATGTTTATTTTCAATTCATGACGATCATGATAGTTGGAGGTGTCTGATTTTTAATCTGTGCTAAAGATATTTTAAATTTAATAAATAATCATTGTAACAAGATGTTTAGTGTTTCGCTTCTTTGCCATCACGTGTGTTTTTCAATGATAGTGACTCTTGTTGAGTCTTTACTTCATGTCTTAACTTAATTTTAAAAATCCAGTAATCTGTACTACCCAGAAAACCCAAGTTAAGATTAATTGATTGGTTTGAGTGCCATTTTGTCAAGAAATAAAAATCCCTCACCATTATGGGGATCATTGTTCACTTTGGTTGGAATCTTGGAACATTATTATTATTATTATTATTATTATAACTCCGTTCCTATTGATGCAGCGATAAAACAACACATCACAGTGATTTGGTTTCAAAGGAAGAGAAGTGATAAATAGGTTGCTTTTAAAAGTCGACATAGCTTTTTTGATTTAGTCAGAAATTAAGGTCATATTTTATGTAATATTTCCCTTTATGTCATATAATGATCGTTTACAATTTTAGTGCTAACACTTACATCATAAACACTTGTGAAACTTTCAATTGGGTTGATATAATCCCTCTATATTTGTGACAATATCTCACAGTTGATCAAAACACAACAATGGTAGCTGTACTAAGTCAAGAGTAAACCTAAAGTACTCTCTACAGTTGTTTTTTAGTTACTAGAACTCTTGTGTTAGTGAACTTTACTAACTAAGCATTTGTCAGCACAACATACTATTCCTATTTCACTTTTTTTTAAGGCAATCGGTTTGAATGCTTTTTTTAAGTAACTAACTAATTAGATTTTACAGTGTACACGTCAATGTGCCACATAATTATTTCCTCAAGTTCAATTCAAAAATTGACAATAGGCAACCATCTCTAGGCCATGTGTCAGTGATGAGTAATTCCTCCCCAAAAAACCCTCTTTGGAAGATGCATTGAGTTGTTGCAACATACCTGGCACTTTCCGTAGGGACTGATTAGTTACATTTTCAAACCAATAAATGCATGTTCCCATGTTCTTTAGTCAGAAAACTGGTATTTAAAACAGTTAGCATAGCATGAAGTGTAACTAGTTTCCCCAAGAAGTGACCTTTTTGGACCCTTGGCAGGTAAATGATACATTTCCTTTTTCTTATTATTTACACAATTTGTAGTGTAATCAGTATTCTTCAAACTCGATCGTTTATCATGTTATTGTGAGGAAATGTGTTTTAACAGTTACAACAAACCCCTGATTATAGATTAATTTACACTTAATCACCAACACTGGTACTGCCAACCTCGTTACCAATTTTGGTATAAATTATGTTCACTTAATTAATTATTGCACATTTACGTCATTTCATTTTTATGTGGATTTAATGAAATTGCTAGAAAATAATTCAATCACACACAGTCCGTATATATTTATAAATATAAAAGCTGGGTAAGGCTATATAAGACATTTAGCCGAAGCATATGTTAATAAAATAAAATATCAAATTAAGTTAAATAAAAAAAAGTATTGAATTAAATTTGAAATATAACATTTTTTAATTAAAATATACAAAATGCCGAAGCATATGTTAATAAAATAAAATATATATCAAATTAAGTTAAATACAAATAAAATATTGAATTAAATTAAAAAAACATTACATAAAAAAAATGAATTATTCAATTAAATAAAATAAATGATGATATAAAATAAGTTTAATTACATTAAAAGAGTGCAGATTGTTTTATTTAGTTCAGATTGCAGTGCACTGTAAAAAAGTTATGTAGTATTTCAAAGTTATAGAAGGTTCAACTCAATTTTTTTAAAGTCAGTTTAATATAATTTAAGTTGAAATGACTTGTACAGCTAATTTGACCATCCACGTTTTAATGAACGGAAGCCGAAATAGGAGGACATTTTTAAAAGTGTGATTGCTTTGATTAAAAGAACATTTTGTGGAACAAAAAAAGGCACTTATCCAGTTTGTCCAATAGAACCTCCCTCAATCCAAACCCCCAAAAGTCAAATCTCTGTCACAAAAGAGCGTGAAGAACCAATCCCGGCAACATTTACGCAGATCTCTCTCTCTCTCTCTCCATCTGTTTTTCTCTTTTTGTTTACCTTAGCATTCAGTGGCGGTGCTCTCAGCGAGCCGACAGCTCATCTGAGCGTGCTCCGGCCAGCTGTGAGGGGGACACTGGGTAAAGAGTAAACAGCCGCCATGGCCATTCTTTCTGCCCAATGAACCGCCGGAGAGAGGATTTACACCACAAAACACACTTCACAAACTCTGAACACACACACCTCCACGGCCCGTGGCCCGAAAAACACAGGAATAATGGTCCTTTCAGAGCGCAGGGGCTGGGATTGAACCATCTCTCTCTCTCTCTCTCTCTCTCTCTCTCTCTCTCTCTCTCTCTCTCTCTCTCTCTCTCTCTCTCTCTCGAGGAGAACCGTGATAATGTACACAGCCGTAGAGCAAACAGAATCAGCGCAGATGAAGCAGGCCGACGACAATATGGTGCATCTACACTGCAACTGTGAAGAGCCTGAAAATTAGCAAGAAGAGACCTGGAGGTCAAGGCAAAATGGAGGTCAAGGCACCAGAGAAAAAAGAGCCAAACAAAAGATTGACCATTTGAAAGGGTTATTATGCTAGGACATTTTCGGTCAAGTTTACGGACAACCCTAAAACACTGTGAATTTGACCGGGATGTATCATGAAGAAAAACGATCAGGCCGAAGTGTAGAAAGAGCCAGACTCAAACCAGCGCTAAGCACTGCGCCACAGCTCAGAATCGCGATTTGAGCAATTTTAGGATAAAAGGTTTCGGTATCACTGCAGAGAGGCTCTCTCTTCACCTCCAGAAGGCAAGGATGGTAAAGGATGATCAATGTGCGTGCAGGACTGCCGCTGAATGAGGCTTGATGATTACACTCTCGTATTCTTTTGTCAGGGCCATAAGGTAGCAGGACCTTGCCCCACCACATGCATTAAATCCTATTAAAATCGCCTTCATTATAGCGGAGGCCTGTGTGTAATGGAATGGGGAAAGGCGCCCTCCGTCTCCCCCGAGTCTCGTTCTACTGATGGTGGAGCCCATTCCCACAAACCCATTCTCACTCTCTCAAGGGTGAGTAATAACATTCATGTTGGCGAGGTGTGCCGAGAGAGCGGCCCATGTAGATTTCCACAGCCTTAGGACAGCCGGCCAAACACTGGATTTTTCATGACATTTTATTCGATTTCAGCTCTTTATTGTTTGAAAAATTAAAGCCATCCCTAGGCCACAACATTTATACATATAGATTTACATAAATACAAATCTGTGCACATTCATGTTTTCTACCTTTTTTTGTTTTACACGGAACGCAAATCATTTACCAAACAATGAAAGTAAAGCGGACAGACAAGACTACTTACATTTCAGTCTTTTTCCACACACAACACTATCATACACTCTCAGAAAAAAAGGTACAAAAGCTGGGACGGTGCCCTTCAAAAAGGTTCTAAAATGTACCATTGAGAGACTAATATGCCCTCTTTAGGTACAAAGTTGTACCTTTTGAAAAGTGACCGCTTTTGTACATTTTGTTCTGAGAGTGTTTGACTGCAGAAAGCATGAAGCACGTTTTGTTTTACATGCATTACATATCGTGTATCTTGATATGGTCACTGTCCTCTTTCACTGTATGGAAAAGAGCAGTGTGAACATTTCTCAAAACGTCTCCTTTCGTGTTTTACAGACGAAAGAAAGTCATGTGTGTTTGGAATGACATCAGGTGTGTGAACGATGACATCTTTTGTCATCCCTTTAATAAACACCTCTGATAATGCATGATTAATAAGTGCTGTTCTAAAAAAAATAATAATCATTAAACAATCAAAGCTCATTTTTGGGACATTTCTGAAAACACTTTCAAAGTGCTTGATTGATTTCATCCTAGACAGGTGAATGTGAATCTGGCAATATTTTATCATGTTGGTTGTTTGGCAATGAGAGGCACGGAAAGGTTTGAATCGTGTATGAAAATAACGTAGCGCCAACACTAAACGCAAACGATAGCGTCAACAAAAGCAAACGTGAGATTAAAACGCAACAATGCCATTTTTAGCTTGCTTCTTCAAGTCTTTGAGCTTTTTTTCTATCACATATGACGTTTCGCAGGACTTGTACCCAACTGCAAAGAGAAAAGCCATACATCCTGAGCAGATTATTACAAAATGCATTCGTTTACATCATGTATCGTCATCTTGTACATTGGTAAAAGTGTACAAGTGTCATAACTTACCATTGTGCAAGAAACTGCACCTAAATAAGTATTTCCTAATCAATAATATGTCCTTGTAATCATAATTTGTGTGAAAAAGAAGAGAAGTTGTTGGAGTTTTACTGCCTCTAGTGTTCATTTCAGCTGGAAACTGCACTGGATTACTGCACAAGTACAAGTATGTTTTGCAACAATGTAAGTAACAGGCATAAAAACACAAGCTTCAAAAATCAGATTTTAAACCCCCCTAAAAAAAAGTTAAACCCGACAATTATTCCTCAGGAGCCACAGGAAACGACTGTCTACGACGATGTATTTCCTGAAAATACATACTTTTGAATGTCCGTCAATGCAGAAAGGGGATTTTTGCCTCTTGGTGCAGACACATTTCTCGTATCTGGACACGAGGGTTTTCAGGTCAAATTCTGGATTTTAGATCTGACAGTCACTGAGACACCAGAAACGCGTCCTGACCACTAAAAGGGAGGCAGGCAGAGGGAAAAGGGGTTCACAGCGGTGTAAGTAATGGCCAATCACTGTGAAAGAGCCTCCTCTCCTTTCAGGATAAAGTGGCGGCGGTCGTCCACTCAGAGCAAACACACAAACCCAGAAAAGTGAAATCGGACACAGTCTGACAAATGGAGCACGTTGGGAAATAAACACAGTTGAAGTGGCAATCATTCAGCAGTCTCCAGGAGAACATGGCCCCGGTGTGGACCCGGCTCTCCCAGAAGATGGAGCGCCGTCACAGTCCAGGGAGGGAGGGGGCTGGACCGGGAATGGGAGAGGAGGGGGAATGAGCGTGGGGGTATTAGGACACGGAGCACCCAGGGGGAAAACGATTGGACTCGGAAGGACTTGTGCAGCCACTGTGAAACTATCTCGCTTTTATCTTTCGGAAGGACTTCCGAGGTGATCCGAAGAACGTAATTATTTTCAGCTAATAAAAGCAACATATGCTAAGACAATAAAAGTCCTTATTGGACATCTATTCATTAAAATGGGGGGCTGTAAAAAGAGGAGAACTTTTGCATGACGACGGGATTTCAAATGAATCGGGAAATCAGCTTAAAGCCGGGCGTTCGGCGGCCCGCTCTGAAATGAGCTGAATAAAACATAAGAGAGGTGTGGGTTTATTGGGCGTACTCGCCGCTCTCAAAGATCTTTGAAGGAGGAAGAAATTGGCAGCTATTTAACCCTGCTCATTCATTTCCACAGAAGGTAATGACTGCAGGTCACCGGGATAAAGAAAGTCGGGAAAAAAAGAGTCCGGTCTGGTTGTGACTGCAGGTCTTTGGGGTTTGATAAAGGAGCTTAAAGTCTCTCATCCTCTGCACCTGTGTCCACTTCAAAAACCTCTGCTCATTCTCTCTCCTTCACTTAGACGTCATTATATTCTTTCCCAGGAAATATGCTAAAGTATTGCTGAAGGCACGATTTGATGACATTTGATAGTGCGGTATCTGAAAGTGGCTTAATAATGGGCCGGTGACTGCGCCACATACACACTGCACAAGCGTCCTCATATTTCACCCAAAATCAAAGGAAAAAGAGTAAGAAATTATAGTTTTATCTACACTCCTTTTATTAGTGAGGAACGTTTTAATGAATCAGTTCCTTGCAATGGACCATTCAAAAAACGATTCACCATCTCTCAAATATATCTGCAGTATATATATATATATACTCGTAGCAGTGCAATATGGCTTTATATATGATTCAGCCATAGGTAATCACAGCATGCTGATATACAGCCATATTGCACACCTACAAGTGTGATACTGCATTTATACAACAGTTCTACGGCACAAGTGTGTAAATAAACAGATGTGTCTATAAAAAACCCTCTTCTGTGCAGAACTACTTCCCTCCGCCACAGATTCACATCTGAAGTTGAGTTTAACAGTCAAGCTCAAGCGTCTGTTACTGATTCAGAAACAAAACTTTAGAATAACGAAGAAACGTCACTTTAGAATAACGAAGAAACGTCACTTTAGAGTAACGAAGAAACGCCACTTTAGAGTAACGAAGAAACATCGCTTTAGAGTAACGAAGAAACATCGCTTTAGAGTAACGAAGAAACGCCACTTTAGAGTAACAAAGAAACATCGCTTTAGAGTAACGAAGAAACACCGCTTTAGAGTAACGAAGAAACATCGCTTTAGAGTAACGAAGAAACATCACTTTAGAGTAACGAAGAAACATCGCTTTAGAGTAACGAAGAAACGTCACTTTAGAGTAACGAAGAAACGTCACTTTAGAGTAACGAAGAAACGCCACTTTAGAGTAACGAAGAAACATCGCTTTAGAGTAACGAAGAAACGTCACTTTAGAATAACGAAGAAACGTCACTTTAGAGTAACGAAGAAACGCCACTTTAGAGTAACGAAGAAAAGCCACTTTAGAGTAACGAAGAAAAACCACTTTAGAGTAATGAAGCAACGCCACTTTAGAGTAACGAAGAAACGCCACTTTAGAGTAACGAAGAAACGCCACTTTAGAGTAACGAAGAAACGCCACTTTAGAGTAACGAAAAAATGCCACTTTAGAGTAACGAAGAAACGCCCCTTTAGAGTAACGAAGAAACGCCACTTTAGAATAACGAAGAAATGCCACTTTAGAGTAACGAAGAAATGCCACTTTAGAGTAACAGAGAAACGCCACTTTAGAGTAACGAAGAAAAATCGCTTTAGAGTAACGAAGAAACGGCACTTTAGAGTAACGAAGAAACATCGCTCTAGAGTAATGAAGAAACGCCACTTTAGAGTAACGAAGAAACATCACTTTAGAGTAACGAAGAAACATCGCTTTAGAGTAACGAAGAAACGCCACTTTAGAGTAACGAAGAAACATCGCTTTAGAGTAACGAAGAAACGCCACTTTAGAGTAACGAAGAAACGCCACTTTAGAGTAACGAAGAAATGCCACTTTAGAGTAACGAAGAAATGCCACTTTAGAGTAACAGAGAAACGCCACTTTAGAGTAACAAAGAAACGTCACTTTAGAGTAACGAAGAAACATCACTTTAGAGTAACGAAGAAACATCACTTTAGAGTAACGAAGAAACATCGCTTTAGAATAACGAAGAAACGCCACTTTAGAGTAACGAAGAAACATCACTTTAGAGTAACGGAGAAACATCCCTTTAGAGTAACGAAGAAACGCCACTTTAGAGTAACAAAGAAACGCCACTTTAGAGTAACGGAGAAACATCCCTTTAGAGTAACGAAGAAACGCCACTTTAGAGTAACGAAGAAACGGCACTTTAGAGTAACGAAGAAACATCACTTTAGAGTAACAAAGAAACGTCACTTTAGAGCAGGCATGGGCAATTCCAGTCCTCGAGGGCCACTGTCCTGCAGAGTTTAGCTCCAACCCTAATCAAACACACCTGAACCAGCTAATCAGTGTCTCCTGGATTACTAGAAGGCTACAGAAAGGTGAGTTTTATCAGGGTTGGAGCTAAACTCTGCAGGACAGTAGCCCTCGAGGACTGGAATTGCCCACCCCTGCTTTAGAGTAACAAAGAAACATCACTTTAGAGTAACGAAGAAACATCACTTTAAAGTAACGAAGAAACATCACTTTAGAGTAACGAAGAAACATCGCTTTAGAATAACGAAGAAACACCTCTTTAGAGTAACAAAGAAACATCACTTTAGATTAACGAAGAAACGTCACTTTAGAGTAACGAAGAAATGCCACTTTAGAGTAACAAAGAAACGCCACTTTAGAGTAACGAAGAAACATCACTTTAGAGTAACGAAGAAACATCACTTTAGAGTAACGAAGAAACATCACTTTAGAGTAACGAAGAAACATCACTTTAGGGTAACGAAGAAACATCACTTTAGAGTAACCAAGAAACATCACTTTAGGGTAACGAAGAAACATCACTTTAGAGTAACGAAGAAACATCACTTTAGAGTAATGAAGAAACATCACTTTAGGGTAACGAAGAAACATCACTTTAGAGTAACGAAGAAACATCACTTTAGAGTAACGAAGAAACATCACTTTAGAGTAACGAAGAAACATCGCTTTAGAATAACGAAGAAACGCCACATTTAGAGTAACGAAGAAACATCACTTTAGAGTAACGAAAAAATGTCACTTTAGAGTAACGAAGAAACATCACTTTAGAGTAACAAAGAAACATCACTTTAAAGTAACGAAGAAACATCACTTTAGAGTAACGAAGAAACATCGCTTTAGAATAACGAAGAAACGCCACTTTAGAGTAACAAAGAAACATCACTTTAGAGTAACGAAGAAACGTCACTTTAGAGTAACGAAGAAATGCCACTTTAGAGTAACGAAGAAACGCCACTTTAGAGTAACGAAGAAACGCCACTTTAGAGTAACGAAGAAACTTCACTTTAGAGTAACGAAGAAACGCCACTTTAGAGTAACGAAGAAACATCGCTTTAGAGTAACGAAGAAACATCACTTTAGAGTAACAAAGAAAAATCACTTTAGAGTAACGAAGAAACATCACTTTAGAGTAACGAAGAAACATCACTTTAGAGTAACGAAGAAACATCACTTTAGAGTAACGAAGAAACATCGCTTTAGAATAACGAAGAAACGCCACTTTAGAGTAACAAAGAAACATCACTTTAGAGTAACGAAGAAACGTCACTTTAGAGTAACGAAGAAATGCCACTTTAGAGTAACGAAGAAACGCCACTTTAGAGTAACGAAGAAACTTCACTTTAGAGTAACGAAGAAACGCCACTTTAGAGTAACGAAGAAACATCGCTTTAGAGTAACGAAGAAACATCACTTTAGAGTAACAAAGAAAAATCACTTTAGAGTAACGAAGAAACATCACTTTAGAGTAACACTTTAGAGTAACGAAGAAACATCACTTTAGAGTAACGAAGAAACATCACTTTAGAGTAACGAAGAAACATCACTTTAGAGTAACGAAGAAACATCACTTTAGAGTAACGAAGAAACATCTCTTTAGAGTAACGAAGAAACATCACTTTAGAGTAACGAAGGAAACATCACTTTAGAGTAACGAAGAAACATCACTTTAGAGTAACGAAGAAACATCACTTTAGAGTAACGAAGAAACATCTCTTTAGAGTAACAAAGAAACATCGCTTTAGAGTAACGAAGAAACATCACTTTAGAGTAACGAAGAAACATCACTTTAGAGTAACGAAGAAACATCACTTTAGAGTAACGAAGAAACATCACTTTAGAGTAACGAAGAAACGCACTTCATTGAAGATTAGTGTATTATGAGAGAGAGATCAACTAAACGAGTGTATCACCTGCATCTGATATAGCCTTCATTCTTCAGATCCATGTCCCTAATATTATTATTTCCCAGTTTGAATGTCTACTGAGGAAAGCGATAGTTTTCCTTGACTAGGAATTCCCATGACAAAATCAACTTCAGTGCTAAAACAATTTCCTCCTCCTGACCAGACTCACTCATAAAGGCCGTCTCTGCCGCATCTGATATAGTGTTCATTTCGTCAGACGAGACGATGACGAGATGCACCGATGTCCAAAAACGCTGACTAAGACTAAATTAACAGGCATTATTGTTGACGAAAAAGGACGAGACTAAAATGTTTTGCTTAAAATAAAAACTAAGATAAAATCTCTCTTCATTTTCGTCTACAATCGTCTCTACTTTTTCATCATGAGATGAATATTCAGCTGTTCAAAATATTCCGGAAGAGTTTGCGCTGTTGCTCAAGTACAGGTCACATGGTTCCCGGAGCGCTCAACGGCTTAAGCGGATACACAACAGCTTCACTATACAGTACAGTTTGCAGCAGGTTTTGGTGAACACTACAGCATAGTGTGCATTGATTATTACAGCAACCATATTTACAGTAGCATTTTATTATGGAGAGTGATGGAGATCAACATTGATAACAATAATGTTAATGTTTTTCTTGTATTTATCAGGTATTCCTCACTAATCAGTCACACTCATACTCATTGGTGGTCAAATGTGACCACACACCTTAACTATTTTTTTTTTTAAAATAAATAGCCTATATTTTAGTTCAATACTATTTATTGAATATTTTGAGGAGATCTTTTGGTACTAAATACTATCTGTGCAATAATGATGGTCCATTAATGACCACTTAAAAAAAATGTCTTCTAATATTTGTATTATTTATATTACAATTAGTGTATTTAACTAAAGTTAAAATAGAGAATTTCACTGCAAAGAGGCAAATTAGAGTCATTTTGTGGCTGGAAAAATAATAATGTTCATTTGTAATGCCATTACTGGTGCCTGTATGGCTCTTTAATACATGTAGTCTAGTTGCTCAAAAAACTATTGCAGATCATAACTGCTTACTTATTTGTGAAATTTGTGAAATTTTAAAATGTTAATAATAATAGTGAATAGTAATGAATGCAAGCAAATATAATTTAAACCCCAAAAAGTTTAGAATAGTGCTAAAAGGCAAACGTATTTTTTCCTTATATGTACAGTAGAGTATATAAATATGAATTCATCCTGAATCAAGATGGAAATGGATATTTGTGCCCATCGTCTCATAAGCTAATGCTGATTTGAGGCTGTAAATCAACCAGTCAGCTGTGCTGTTGTGGCATATACACACTGTATATTACACATTGCACATTATATATTTTATGTAACTTATTTTGCCACACAATATATTGAGTTGTCCTTTGACTAAAACTAGACTAAAATGACGAAACTTTTAGTCGACTAAAACTTGACTAACACAAAAAGACTGACGAAATATGACTAAAACTAACACGGACATTTGGCACAAGACTAAGACTAAATTAAAAATAGGTGACAAAATTAACACTAATCTGATGGTGTTATAATGAAACTGTCTTAGTCCATTTCACCATCACTGACCATATCTATATAAAATAATATTTACTAAACAATTATAAAAGACAATAGGAGAATTGGAGAAAAGGAATGAAGTAACCTGAAAGGATTCAGGTTAAATATAGCCAAATATAAAGTTATGAAATTTAACTTCGCCTTTAGCCAAATGGATTTGTTCTGGAACATGTAATAGATTGAGAAGACCAAAGATATGCCCGTTTGATAACCCAAATGAATTATATCTGTTTATCCACTCTCTGGATACAGTAAGAGCAGCTCAAATCCCCGAAGGATGAAGTTCTCTGCGGGAACATGAGCGCTGAACGGCCACTGATGGCCTGGAGCTCACATCTAAGAAAGCATATATACAAATTGTCAAATATGTTTCTATACAAGTTGCATATTTGCGGTCTAAATAACTATATTATCTCCTAAAACAACAACTCTGTGACACAACAACAGTATTATTTGTAAGAAATATGATGGATTTGCTCGACTGCCATGACAGTCGCTCAAGTGGAGAGATACAAACGGTGAAGCGTCCCAGTGCTGATACTGGGGGAAGGACCAGCACCACACTCTTGAAGGACCAGCACCACACTCTTGAAGGACCAGCACCACACTCTTGAAGGACCAGCACCACACTCTTGAAGGACCAGCACCACACTCTTGAAGGACCAGCACCACACTCTTGAAGGACCAGCACCACACTCTTGAAGGACCAGCACCACACTCTTGAAGGACCAGCACCACACTCTTGAAGGACCAGCACCACACTCTTGAAGGACCAGCACCACACTCTTGAAGGACCAGCACCACACTCTTGAAGGACCAGCACCACACTCTTGAAGGACCAGCACCACACTCTTGAAGGACCAGCACCACACTCTTGAAGGACCAGCACCACACTCTTGAAGGACCAGCACCACACTCTTGAAGGACCAGCACCACACTCTTGAAGGACCAGCACCACACACTTGAAGGACCAGCACCACACTCTTGAAGGACCAGCACCACACTCTTGAAGGACCAGCACCACACTCTTGAAGGACCAGCACCACACTCTTGAAGGACCAGCACCACACTCTTGAAGGACCAGCACCACACACTTGAAGGACCAGCACCACACTCTTGAAGGACCAGCACCACACTCTTGAAGGACCAGCACCACACACTTGAAGGACCAGCACCACACTCTTGAAGGACCAGCACCACACTCTTGAAGGACCAGCACCACACTCTTGAAGGACCAGCACCACACTCTTGAAGGACCAGCACCACACTCTTGAAGGACCAGCACCACACTCTTGAAGGACCAGCACCACACTCTTGAAGGACCAGCACCACACTCTTGAAGGACCAGCACCACACTCTTGAAGGACCAGCACCACACACTTGAAGGACCAGCACCACACTCTTGAAGGACCAGCACCACACTCTTGAAGGACCAGCACCACACTCTTGAAGGACCAGCACCACACTCTTGAAGGACCAGCACCACACTCTTGAAGGACCAGCACCACACACTTGAAGGACCAGCACCACACTCTTGAAGGACCAGCACCACACTCTTGAAGGACCAGCACCACACTCTTGAAGGACCAGCACCACACTCTTGAAGGACCAGCACCACACTCTTGAAGGACCAGCACCACACTCTTGAAGGACCAGCACCACACTCTTGAAGGACCAGCACCACACTCTTGAAGGACCAGCACCACACTCTTGAAGGACCAGCACCACACACTTGAAGGACCAGCACCACACACTTGAAGGACCAGCACCACACTCTTGAAGGACCAGCACCACACACTTGAAGGACCAGCACCACACACTTGAAGGACCAGCACCACACACTTGAAGGACCAGCACCACACTCTTGAAGGACCAGCACCACACTCTTGAAGGACCAGCACCACACACTTGAAGGACCAGCACCACACTCTTGAAGGACCAGCACCACACTCTTGAAGGACCAGCACCACACTCTTGAAGGACCAGCACCACACACTTGAAGGACCAGCACCACACTCTTGAAGGACCAGCACCACACTCTTGAAGGACCAGCACCACACACTTGAAGGACCAGCACCACACTCTTGAAGGACCAGCACCACACTCTTGAAGGACCAGCACCACACACTTGAAGGACCAGCACCACACTCTTGAAGGACCAGCACCACACTCTTGAAGGACCAGCACCACACTCTTGAAGGACCAGCACCACACACTTGAAGGACCAGCACCACACTCTTGAAGGACCAGCACCACACTCTTGAAGGACCAGCACCACACACTTGAAGGACCAGCACCACACTCTTGAAGGACCAGCACCACACTCTTGAAGGACCAGCACCACACACTTGAAGGACCAGCACCACACTCTTGAAGGACCAGCACCACACTCTTGAAGGACCAGCACCACACTCTTGAAGGACCAGCACCACACTCTTGAAGGACCAGCACCACACTCTTGAAGGACCAGCACCACACTCTTGAAGGACCAGCACCACATCCTCTAGTACCACTGTTTGAAGAATTCATCTTCCAGAATCTGGCAGTACGTTTTGGGAGTTCATTTTTAGTCCATCTCTGCAAAACGGACTTCAGGATGGACTAAAATGAACTCCCAAAACGTACTGCCAGATTCTGGAAGATGAATTCTTCAAACAGTGGTACTAGAGGATGTGGTGCTGGTCCTTCAAGAGTCACTCTCAACCTATCTGTCCATAAAGCCTATAAAAAAACCTTCTTCATGTATTTTACAACACTTCAGCTTGTGATTCTTATCTAGTGGGGGTCATTTTTTAGGATTCTTTCCCTAACTGAAGTCTCTGAGATCCTGACACCTTCACTTCTGGAGACTCAGGTAGGTTCAGCTCTGGAAAATGGTGGCGCTGGAGACTAAAGGGTTCCTGATGGTTTCAACCTTAATTCTTCACCTTAATTCTTAATTCTTTTGCAGTTAACAGGTGTCTTTTCTCCGCCACCTGTTTTTGTCAGATCCTGCTGACCCAACGAGCATTTCACTGTCCAATGGTCACGCCTTAACTGCAATGTCTAGTATTGCATTAGTATTGCATCCTTCTCATGGGCATTTAATACTTTTTGACTTTTCAGTCTGAGTTAAATCTCTTTTTTGGCTCAATTTATCTGTAAAAGAAAACATGCCTAATAATTCTGCACACCTGAATATAAGATGATTTTCATTTCCAGCCTTCATGAACAATTATATATCACTTATACATTATTAAATACTAAATCAATAGTAGTTATTAGGATTACTGTGGTTTGGAATTGGTCAAATGTGCCTGGAAAAAAAATATGGTCAGAAAATCAACGTGCCTAATAATTCTGCACTCCCTGTATATATATATATATATATATATATATATATATATATATATATATATATATATATATATATATATATATATATATATATATATATATATATATATATATATATACAGGGAGTGCAGATATATATATATAATAAACAATAATTTATTTCATAGTTACATGTTACTACACGTACTAACTATAGTAATCACCAGAGTTGGCTGTAACTAGTTACTAAGTAATTAGTTACTGTAATTTAAGGGATTACTTATTTTTTGTGTAATTTAATTACAGTTACTTCTGATGTAACTGAACTAAACACTGTGTAGAGACTGTAGAACAATTATATATAATACAATAGTGCAGGGGCGCCACTAGCAATTTTGGGCCCTATGATAGAATATGATGTTGGGCCCCTACCGCACCAACCCAGCTATCCCAAATCTTTGTCTGCAATTTAATAAAACTGACCAATTAAGCTCTGCTCGCTCAACCCAGAATGCCCCAATTGGCTGATGAAACATTGATTAAAATTAAGATAAAATTTATACAAAACGAAATGTACTTTAAGGAAAGGCTTTCTACAAAACAAAACTTAACGAAGTGCTCAAAAGTGGTCTGACCCACTCCATGTCTCCTGGCATTGCACATCGTATGATGTGTCCTTTCTCACTTCTCTTTCATAATCAACATAGATAGACATAAAAAAATGACATTATAATATTTAAACATAAATATAAAACTAAATACCTTTTCTTAATGGCTATAAGAAGTATAGCAGCCTACAGTTCAGAGAAATGTCATGTCAGAGGGGGATTTGAGCAAATGTCGTTTTACCCGTGAGCGGTTTTGCAGGATTTTGCCGGAAATGCAGAAATAAGCCATATTTTTATTATATTTGTAACTCTTTGGTAGATTATACATTTATAATTTCTATTATATTACTACTAGTACTGTTACTACTAATAAAACCAATCTCTGTGGGGCCCAAAAGTGCGCGGGCCCTTAGAATCGTCCTAACTTCTCCCCTTAGCAGCGCCCCTGCAATAGTGGAATTAACATCAACATTTAACTTTAAAAAGCATGGTTGTATGTATCCTTCTCACATTTGCAATACTTTGGTCAGTTAATAAGAATAATTTATGCAGTTTTATATAATTTATTTGAATGAATTAAAAGAGCCATTTCGTGTCTATCCTTGAATCATTAACAAGTCGAGGATTTATCAAGTAACTAGTAATGAAATACTTTTTGGCGAGGGTAATTTGTACAGGAATCTAATGACACTATTGAAGATGTAATTAGTAACTAGAAATTAATTACGTTTTTAGAGAAATTTACCCAACACTGGTAATAATTACACAAGTAATTAACCTAACGCTATAGTAAGTATATGCAGTTAATATTACTCAATGCTTATTTGTGGAAGTGCAATGTAACTACATCACTATAAAATAAAGTTGAACCCAAAATTGTATTAAAAATGCACAATAACCACATCTATTTCCCACATATAACATGTTCAAAAGATTTTAAAAAGGACGTCATTGTGACCAAAAAAAATCAAATAAAAAATCGAACTCTTTATGTTTGCATAATGCAGCGTTTGACATGCTATTTTTAGGCAGGCGGTGTGGAGTGTATCCTGCGCAGTAAGCAGCTACACTCCATTCTCAATGCATTTCTCTCTCTCTCTCGTCTATTCTAGGGCTAGCGCTGGAGTTAGTGTGTGATCAGTGCACCTGATTGCTGTGTAATGGAAGTGTTGGGACGGCAGCGAGCAGCTCAGAGTCCCAGTCTAGCTAAGCTCAGCTCAGCTAAGTCAAGCCCAGCAGAACACAGGTGGATTAATAAGGCCAAAGACAGGTGCACTCTCCTCCAGTGCGCACACCTCTCTAATTGGTCTCATAAGGCCCCCTGTGCTCGGAGACTGTGGCTGCTGTCCTGAAGAATTCCTTTACTCGTGCGCACACACACACACACACACACACACACACACTCACGCGAGGTGTTAGAGAGACGACTAACACTCACAGTCTCTCATTAGCAGGGTTGAGGGGTGTCTACCTTAATAAAGTCATTATCACACCTGTGACTCCAAGCTGAGAGACAGACTGTACGCACACACACACACACACACACACAGCCTCTCCAACCTGAAGAGAGTGACTCAGACCTTCAAATCAATCTGTTTTTGCAAAACATACTCGCTCATTATTTTATGAACAAAAGGATGTGTTTGTGAATGATTCACACTCTGCTCCAGGCCCTGTGTTACGCCCATTTTAAGGTTTTAATTGAAAAGAGTTTTTGCTAAATTTCACAAGTGTATTCTGCTTGGGATTATTATCAATCTAAATTCTATCGTTGTATCTTTGCCACTTTTTGGGATAGAGACAGTGGCAAGGGAAGAGAGGTCACAATGGCGGCCAAATCTGAAATATGGACCACAAAACCAGTCATAAAGCTCAATTTTTGGAAATTGAGATTTATGCCTCATCTGAAAGCTGAATAAATGATCTTTCCATTGATGTATGGTTTGTTAGGACATGACAATATTTGAAAATCTGGAATCTGAAGGTGCAACATTTTTTGGAAGGCCGACACAAATTGAAAAGCTTCCCATACACACATATAGAGTGGTCTCTAAATACACACTTTTGGTGTAATTTTACAAGAAACCCTTTGAAGTTTCATAAACCACTGTTAAAAGCGATATACATGTAAGTGTTGTCTGATCTGTAATATCCCCTGTAATATAAATTCATTTTTGAAAGCTGTGTGCTCTAGCACACTAGATTACAGAAAATACTGGAAAAAAGATTTGTGTGTATCATGTATGAAAGATTTATTCAAATGGACCTGAATGGAGGAATATTAATTTTTTTATGTAATTTATGCCTATACCACCCATATACAGTGGTACAAATGCAATATCCCAGTGACCACATATGAGGTCAGAGCTCCTCCACAGACATTTACAGGGTCTGCAGAGTTTAAGAGGTTAAAGTTGTCCAAATGAAGTCCTTAGCAATGCATATTGCTACTAATAATACATTTCTGATATATTTACGGTAGGAAATTTACACAAAAACTTCATGGAATATGATCTTAACATCCTAATGATTTTTGGCATAAAAGAAAAATGTATAATTTTGACCCATCTGTTGTATTGTTGGCTATTGTCACAGATATCCCCGTGAGACGCACGACTGGTGTTGTGCTCCAGGGTCACATTTATAATTAAGATGAACTGTTTTCTGTGTAAAGGTCAGTGAAGCAACAGTCCCCTACCACATTGTTTTTTTTAGAGATTATCAATACACTCTAAGACTTTATTGTGCTAAAAACAATAATAATAATCATCGCACTTGGTGAGTGTCATAATGTCTTTTCACATTGTTATTACATCTCTGAGCAAATTTCTGTTTGGTTTTTAATTTATTTTTGTGGCAAAAAAAGAAGATATCCTGCACCTTTGACACGGTTCCTTCACAAAACGCAACCATCAATCTCAAATTCGCACTGGTGGCCGTGCTAAACAAAACTTTCATTAATATGAATTACTTTTTTCAGCTTTTGACTTGAAGGTAACAAACTAGCGCCGCAGCAGAGCGTGGAATAGTGGAGTTAATGAACTGAGCAAACAGATTATTTTCCAATAGCGAGGGAGAAGTGTTGACACAATACAGTACAAACCTGCGGCAGAAAGAGGCGGTTCAGCCTGATTGTCCCGGCACAATAAGATCATCTCTTCCTGACAATGGTTAGAGTAAATTACAGAGGCCTACCGAGACATATATTATGCGTTTCTGGTATTGTGCGCATGGTTGTACTGATGATACAATTACACAAGATAGTAAAAGTGAACAATATGCGGGAAGCTATCAAAATAATGGCTGGTGTGTTGGCCGAACAAGAACAGGAAATGTTTGCGCGATGTCTTGCGAACAGCTCTTTTCTATCAAAAGGAGCGTTTGGATTATTACATCCTCATCCGTTTCCTTGTCTGCTCTCCTGAATCTTTTTTCATTTGGTAGGTCTGTGGAGGTCGTTGGTGGGACTTGATCTTAAATAAAAAAGTATTGCTGCACCATTAAGCGCGGATAGTAATGATATTAATTTGCCAAGACTGTGTCATTTTCACAGGAGAGCAACTAGCAGAAAACATTATGAAAATGTCGGAGAGGACTGGTAATTGAGTTGATTAGTGTGACCTTGGTTGGGAAGGTAATAGAGGGGCGAGTGAACGAAGCGTGCGGACCAGAGTTATGACCCTCTCTCTCTCTCTTTCTCTGTCTAGCTCTCCTTTAGCTCCGTGAGGAACAGGGTTCGCTATTTGTTGGGAGCGGCGGGCGCTCGCTCTGACAGAGTAATACGCCGTGACTAGCCGAGCTTGTCGTGCTACTTAGCGCTTTTTCCCGGAGAGTAATGAGGGTGCGAAAAGAGGGGCTCTGTGCTCGTGTTAAAGGCCTGGGCCAAGCCTAGTGCTGGGATTAGCCAATTCAGAGCCAAAAATGAAAAAAAGCTTTGCATTTAGAGTAGATCTCAGCTTGGCTTTGGACAGCAGAGAGAGAGAGAGAGAGAGAGAGAACCCAGGGAGACCAAAGGAAAAATGTCTAAATTATCTAGCTATTTATCTACATTTGCACAAACTACAGTATCCTGTTTACATCGTGTTTGTTCCTAACCAGTCTGGTTGTGGACGGCTTCACTGGGACTCGTAGACATCTATGATATTAAATACACCAAATACAAGGAGCACATAAGTATTTTTCTTGGCCCTTTTATCTCTCTCCCACACAAAATCAGAAACGCCGCACACAAAGTCGATGTTTGCATCATTGCAGTATCGGCTCAGAGTAGCTGCTGCACAGAAAAGTGGTTCACTTCTGTTTTATGACTTTTATGGGGTAATGAAACTAATGAGCTGATGCCCAACCCCCTCCATTTCCCTCCACGCCGACGGTGTGTCTGACAGGAGCAGCTCTGAGTCCAAACGGCACCAATCAAACCCCGACAAACCCCGAGTTCAGCAGGCACTCCTCAAGCCTTTACAAACATGCAAAAACATTACTAGATTTTAATTACTATATCATTTATGTTATGTAATTATAAAATATTAAATTATAAAATGTTTATTATTATAAGCCATGCAAAGTGTCCATATTAACCCCTTGATAAATTACACGCCCAAAATAAAAAGGTTGCTGCTCATAAGTCATTCTGAATTGACACATAACCAACATATATTTAGCCAACACTTGAGAGATTACAGTGCAATACTCAGAATGACTCTGAGCTTACATATCTACATATTAATAACAGTCTAACATTAAAAAAAAACAAAATATTAATAATACAATTTTTAAATGTATACAAATATGTGGATGTTGTATAACAACTTATAACCCCGATTAAAGTGAAGCCACGAGTCTGCTCATGTCTCATTTCAGATCTGAGGACGATATTTCTAAACTATGATTTTTATGAAGCATTTTCTAAAACCATGTTGTGAGTTTTAAGAGAAGGCTGATAAGATGCTAATGAAATATGTTATTGCCCTGTAAACACACACTTGCAATCTATTATCTAATATCTTAAGAGGAGAACTGCCCCATTCACGTTTCTATTGTTCTCACTCGTCAAATCTTTCACATCTCATTCAGTATGAGACTTAATCTTTATTATTATTATTGTTTGTATTCAGGCATTATTAGCCTTTATTCTGGCATGTTTTACCACTTTCATCCCATTATACATTAATCCACCTATTATCTAAATAGAAAATTCTGAATCTATTTTTAGAAAACAAAAAATAAGCATATTCTTGGGACCTTATGTGAATTATTTTAACAAATTAGACTATGGCATAGAACAGCTCTTCATGTAGTTCATGTAGAAATGGTATTCTGTATGACAAAATATTTTGCAAACATGCGGGAATAAATCAATATTTCTCCAAATCTGCGCCCTTTTGGACTAACAGAGGCTTTTCAGTGAAGCTGAACACAAATAAACCTGAGCGGACGTGACTGAATTCATATGCGTGATGATAATTCTAGTCAAAATATAAACAAAAAATACAGATTGATTATTTTGCACTCCTGACATAAATTAAGAAATGAATGTCACTGCAACCCAGTTTTATCATAAACAGTGGTCAAATATCGAAGCTGGAGTCTTTAATCTTTCTAATGAGACTCAGTTTGTCCAGATCAACATGTAAACATTAAACATGGGGTTAAACGTGATAAAAATCACTGTCATGGACAAACATATTCAACAATAACAACGATTGAATCAAAGCACCAAACAACCCAAAACTCTGAGCTCAAGACGCGACGGCCTCCTAAAAATGATGGGCAAAACACACCCTTCATGATACTCATGGCATGATGGACACCACATGGATCAAAACATAACAAGTAAATGAGCCGTACACTCATTCCCTACCCTCATTGAGTCACATCAGCAGATCGGCCTTGTGCCAATTACGGACCCGGGATTGCTGGATATTAGGAAGAGGCACATATTCATCAAAACTGCATGGGCGAAGGAGACCACACTGGTTTATACAGCAATATATGTACTGGAGCTGTAGGGTTATATTAGTTATATTCACTGATATTACTGGTGAATTATATTTACATCTATTCACTTTGCAGATGCTTTTATTGTAAAATACAATTGAGATATTATAGAGCATGACATATGGAGGACATCTGGGTAAATGGGATGCTTGGGACAATGGTCAAATGTACAGTTTAGCCCTCTTTATAAAACATTATTTGACTGCAAAATGACACGACTGACCAACCAGAACCAGTACTCCATAGAGCCGTGTAATAAATACATGTATGTGAAGGTGTCTGAAACACAATTATTTACTGAGAAACCCAAATGACTGGCTATGAATCGCCAATACATTCATACATGTGTGTGAAGTGGCGACAGGGGCCAGACAGTGTTTTGTCCTTATCAGCTCCTGCCTGCCCATTGACCCAGCAGCTGACAGACCTGACCACAGCACACACACACACACACACACACACACACACACACACGCAAACACCCGCCGCGCCGCATACATTACTGCTGACACTCCACATTTAATTATGCTGCTGTCAGCCGCGGCCCCTCTCCTCAAATTCATTTTAATAAACTTTCTGTATGGCTCCGTTTCTTCTAACCACTCTCTCTCTCTCTCTCTCTCTCTCTCTCTCTCTCTCTCTCTCTCTCTCTCTCTCTCTCTCTCCCTCTCTCAAGGTTAGTGCTCATGGAGTCACCTTCAGTGTCGGCCCCTAGGGCTCTCACACACAACACACACACACACACACACACACACACACACACAGTCTCCATCTTTCTCTCACACATACACACTTGCATACAAAATTGTCAGATAATCGTCTAATTGACAAACAGGCCATTCACATTTAGCTTTTTTAACATTTTGATCAATGACTTCTCATTGTTCATTATTAGTGGGTAAGGATATTAAAATCATTTGACAGGGATTGCACTCAAAAAGAGCAATTTATATCGGATTACATATTGTAGAGCTGTAGATATATAAACAGTGTAAAAGTGTTTTATACTAAAATTACTAAACATTTCTAAAACTTAGACAGATTATAAAGCTCAGCATAAAATGTATAATAATTAACAATCGACTATAGGAATGATATAACAAAACAAATAAATACATTTAAAATTCCAGTTATATTCTCGTGTTTCCAATGATCATGGAAACCCTGATGCATTTTTTTAATGTCACATAGTTTTTTCATAACAGTCACACACTCAATTAAGTAACTAAATGTACAGTATATAAAAAATAACTACACTTCTATTTGTTTCAGAAGATTTGTGTTTGTCAAAGCCATGCGCTCTCACAGGCATACTTACATAATTTTACAGATTTTTACATTTTTTAAATGTGTAAAAAAAATTTTACAAATTATTTTATTTCATCACACACTTGCACCTCATGTTAAATGCTCTGGAAATTGGAGCATTTACAAAAGATTAACATTCAATACATCAATTAAATGCATTGAATATCATATATCGTGTGTCTCTAAGTCAAGTGTGTGTGCTGAGAGGTTTTGTGAACTGCTCCTAATGACTGAGATTGGTCTATTACAGCCGTGACCTTTCTCTGCCCGTAGACCTTCTAATAGCAAAGACGGCCTCACCCTAAAACAGACATTAGGAGCAGCAGAGGAAATGTATTCTTTCATTAAAAACATCTTGCATTATTAATTCTGCTTAATATATTCAGCAGGCAACCTTTGACATCTCTGCCGTCTGTGTGTCGTGGGACAAGGAGAGATTAGAGAAGGATGGAGTATAACAGGACGGATGACAGAAATAGAGGGATTATATATTGAAAAAAGAGTGGAGGAGAGTTACAGAGTTGAGGACGATTGTAAAATTAAAACAATAAAATATAATCATAATCATCATTTTATTAATCTAAAGTACTTCTGTAAAGTAAACGTCTCTAAAAGTCGATTTTTGATCTAATAGTAATAGTATTTTTAGATATATTATGGTGTACTGAATAATTATATCCATACACCATGGTATTTATTTATTTTAATTCTCAAAAATATTTATAGTGAAACTCATGTCTGAAATAACTTATTCCTCGTCTTTATTCATAGTAAGAAAAGGCGCCATTCCGCCAAATCAGCAAACTATGAACTCCAGACTGTAGAGGACATGTAGGTCGAAGTCTCTGTCCAGTTAATGTGAATGTAAATACTGGTTTGGCGTGACGCACTCCAGACCTGTTCTCCAGCGGGCCCCTTTCATCACGATTTAGACGGCCCGTCCCAATGGACTACACTCCTCTTTTATCCCTTCATATCAAAGCGTATCATCTCTCCTTTCATAACACTCTCAATAACCATCAACGTTCGGCTAATGAACAGGTGGTTTGTACCTTAAAGATGACAAACAGCGAATAAAAGTGCCATCAGACTCCTGCCGACAAATCGGACAAGACCTGTGGATTTAAAACAGTCTGTCCGAACATGACAGGCAAGCGGGGTTTGGAATGTAACAAGTATATCTGGGTTTCATCAACCGCCGTTTCATCCTGCCCTGAAGGGCAGATCACTCAGACTGGAGAGATCACCTAAGCTCTCGCGGGTCGCTGTGCCTGAGTGCTTTAGGTAAGAGACAATGAAACCAACGGGAAGTTTGTTCCACATATATGTCAAGCCACTGAAAGCTTGAGCTTCAGACTCTTGTGAATGCACATTCAGTTTCTTGCACGGACCGATAATTTTTGCTTCATAAGACCTCAATATCGTCAGGAGTCGTGGGCATTAATTTTATGTTGCCTGTACATTTTTGATTTGCAAAGCGATGGCGACTGTGCACTTGCATTTGACATGAGTAACATGGTAACATGAGTTACCAAAGAAAATTAGTCACCAAGAAAAAGTGCAAACGGACGTCAACTGAAGTCAGACTTCCAACTTGGCAAATATATCCCAGATTCCTGGAAACCACTGAACTAGAGGTCTGTCCTCCCGCAGGACTGCCGCAGATCCACGGGACCCGACCCGACACGATGCGGTGCAGGACAAGAAATCGCTGAGCTAGGGAGGGTAGATATCGATGCGTGTTTTGAAGATACAGAATGATATGTGTTATTCGTCTATTCAGGAACAAGAATAATACAGCTTGAAGGCGCAGCGTTGAGTATTCTCAAAGTTTTTCGATTGCAAGCGGCAGAGGAAGACATCTTCCTTTTGCCTGCTCCGATGAATGCAACACACTGAGGTCTGAACGTGAAAGTTGTGGGCAGGAGTGGGACAAAACGTGAAAGATGTGGGCAGGAGCAGGACAAAACGTGAAAGTTGTGGGCAGGAGCGGGACAAAACGTGAAAGATGTGGGCAGGAGTGGGACAAAACGTGAAAGATGTGGGCAGGAACGAGACAAAACGTGAAAGTTGTGGGCAGGAGCGAGACAAAACGTGAAAGATGTGGGCAGGAGCGAGACAAAACGTGAAAGTTGTGGGCAGGAGCGGGACAAAACGTGAAAGATGTGGGCAGGAACGAGACAAAACGTGAAAGTTGTGGGCAGGAGCGAGACAAAACGTGAAAGATGTGGGCAGGAGCGAGACAAAACGTGAAAGTTATGGGCAGGAGCGGGACAAAACGTGAAAGATGTGGGCAGGAGCGAGACAAAACGTGAAAGATGTGGGCAGGAGTGGGGCAAAACGTGAAAGATGTGGGCAGGAGCGAGACAAAACGTGAAAGTTGTGGGCAGGAGCGGGACAAAACGTGAAAGATGTGGGCAGGAACGAGACAAAACGTGAAAGATGTGGGCAGGAGCGAGACAAAACGTGAAAGATGTGGGCAGGAACGAGACAAAACGTGAAAGTTGTGGGCAGGAGCGAGACAAAACGTGAAAGATGTGGGCAGGAGCGAGACAAAACGTGAAAGTTGTGGGCAGGAGCGGGACAAAACGTGAAAGATGTGGGCAGGAACGAGACAAAACGTGAAAGATGTGGGCAGGAGCGGGACAAAACGTGAAAGTTGTGGGCAGGAGCGAGACAAAACGTGAAAGATGTGGGCAGGAACGAGACAAAACGTGAAAGTTGTGGGCAGGAGCGAGACAAAACGTGAAAGATGTGGGCAGGAGCGGGACAAAACGTGAAAGTTGTGGGCAGGAGCGAGACAAAACGTGAAAGTTGTGGGCAGGAGCGAGACAAAACATGAAAGATGTGGGCAGGAGCGGGACAAAACGTGAAAGTTGTGGGCAGGAGCGAGACAAAACGTGAAAGTTGTGGGCAGGAGCGAGACAAAACATGAAAGATGTGGGCAGGAGCGAGACAAAACGTGAAAGTTGTGGGCAGGAGCGGGACAAAACATGAAAGATGTGGGCAGGAGCGAGACAAAACGTGAAAGTTGTGGGCAGGAGCGGGACAAAACGTGAAAGTTGTGGGCAGGAGCGGGACAAAACGTGAAAGATGTGGGCAGGAGTGGGACAAAACGTGAAAGTTGTGGGCAGGAGCGGGACAAAACGTGAAAGATGTGGGCAGGAACGAGACAAAACGTGAAAGATGTGGGCAGGAGTGGGGCAAAACGTGAAAGATGTGGGCAGGAGCGAGACAAAACGTGAAAGATGTGGGCAGGAGCGAGACAAAACGTGAAAGATGTGGGCAGGAGCGAGACAAAACGTGAAAGTTGTGGGCAGGAACGAGACAAAACGTGAAAGTTGTGGGCAGGAGTGGGACAAAACGTGAAAGATGTGGGCAGGAGCGAGACAAAACGTGAAAGTTGTGGGCAGGAGTGGGACAAAACGTGAAAGATGTGGGCAGGAGCGAGACAAAACGTGAAAGTTGTGGGCAGGAGCGGGACAAAACGTGAAAGATGTGGGCAGGAACGAGACAAAACGTGAAAGATGTGGGCAGGAGCGAGACAAAACGTGAAAGATGTGGGCAGGAGCGAGACAAAACGTGAAAGTTGTGGGCAGGAACGAGACAAAACGTGAAAGTTGTGGGCAGGAACGAGACAAAACGTGAAAGTTGTGGGCAGGAGCGAGACAAAACGTGAAAGTTGTGGGCAGGAGCGGGACAAAACGTGAAAGATGTGGGCAGGAACGAGACAAAACGTGAAAGATGTGGGCAGGAGCGAGACAAAACGTGAAAGATGTGGGCAGGAGCGAGACAAAACGTGAAAGTTGTGGGCAGGAACGAGACAAAACGTGAAAGTTGTGGGCAGGAACGAGACAAAACGTGAAAGTTGTGGGCAGGAGTGGGACAAAACGTGAAAGATGTGGGCAGGAGCGAGACAAAACGTGAAAGTTGTGGGCAGGAGCGAGACAAAACGTGAAAGATGTGGGCAGGAGCGAGACAAAACGTGAAAGATGTGGGCAGGAGCGAGACAAAACGTGAAAGTTGTGGGCAGGAGCGAGACAAAACGTGAAAGTTGTGGGCAGGAGCGAGACAAAACGTGAAAGTTGTGGGCAGGAGCGGGACAAAACGTGAAAGATGTGGGCAGGGGATGGACAAAATACCCCACACTTTGACTTTGGGCATGTCTACAAGGTGCTGAATTCAATGTCCATGACACACACAGACACTGAGTTACCGGCAGCTGTACTTTGCAGAAGTGCTTGTATACTGAGGACCAAAAAAACCCCCAAGTATATAAGTCTACGTCTCTTTAGAGAGGACTGCGAAAAGCCCATTACTGAGAGTCTTAACCCTGCTCTGTCTTTCCCCTCAGGCTCTGTCTGACTTCCTCTTGCTTTTCCGCTCTCCTCATACCTCCATTCAGCCGTCCTTTTGTCTTAAATTCATCAAGTCAACCTTGTCCTGACCTCACTAAGCAAGGGACAAAAGCCTGGTCACACAGCCCAGGTAACTTCCTGCCAAATTAGCGCATCATTTCCTCTCAGAATCAGAATCAGCAACCGTCCTGAATGAAGTTTTGCTCGCTGTTTGTTCGTCATTGATTCTTAAATACCCGAACACAACTGTTGATTGATGGTCTATGACTGCAATATCTATATTTTGCATAACACATATTAAATGCAGAAACCATAAAATAAAAAATAAAGACAAAATGAAATGGGAAAATTTACCTTAAAAATCTAGTGATCATCTCTGATTAGTTTCAAATGGGACATTTTTAAAAAAAGCTAATAGCAGATGAAATGGTATTCTCAGTATTCAGTATGATTTCAGTACATAAGTCATTAGTATATAAAAACAGGAAGGGGTGGAGGGGATTTCACAGTACTTCCACAGCAGGGATGCTCTCTCTCTCTCTCTCTCTCTCTCTCTCTCTCTCAGCTAAACAAACTCATTAAAAGTGTCTTGGTAGGAGTCTGAGGCTGCTGTCTCCCGCTGCCCCTTCCCTCCAATTAAGGCAGTAATCACTGTCAATGCACTGACTTTACCTTCAAATTACACCCTCACCTCTGCCTCGCGCGCTCTATCACGCGTGCATGTGACCGTCACGTGAAAATAAACACACCTCCGCATAATTGAGCTGAAATATTGTGTGTCAACCTGTGCAAAAGGGGACCGAATGCTCAGGCGTCTCGTCTCTCTCTTTGAATTCTGTGAATTCCCGAGCATCAGGGGGACTCTGAACGGTGGGAGAGACGTGTCGAGGAATACACTGTCAGGCAAATTCACTAAACAGTTCCGCAAAAAATGGTATTTCACCGCAAAAACCTGTTTCTTATTCACTAAGCTTCCACAATCCAGTTTAACCAGTGGCTAAATGCGCTAGAATAGCGCTGCGTTGTATTTAAATGAAGTTACTGTCATTCTTTGCTGCGCAAACACGCCTCCATTCTATGTAAATTAGGCTCATTATACATATATACCCTACTCACAAAACTCAGCACTATTTGCCTGCTGCAATTAATGTTGCGCCATTACCGCCCACAGAAAGCAGGAGGCAAACTGAATTTAATTTGAAAGAGATGTTTGCGTACAGTTTCTACTGATCATGACAGCAGTTATTCATCAAATGATGGAGATATACGACATATATCCAGACATACGGTGTAGCCAAGTAGTCTTTCAGCATTTTAAAGAGTCAATTCAGGCGTCTGGTGTAGCAATACAGTCCCAATACACTGCTCACATACTTCAGTTCCAGTTCATTTTTACTATCAGTTCATTTTTCAAGTTGACATGAAATGAAAATTCACTTTATTTATTTTGTAAATGCATGGTATAGATCTTATAGTGAACAATTCATCCATGAATGTGTTTCTTTGCTTTTCTTTATTTATTAATGTTCAATGAAAATGTCATAACTCAATCTTCCAGAGAAAACGACAGACTTCTTTCTGGTGGCGTATGCTGGATTTCTAAAATCATTTAGTGTGCTTAAACACACCCCTTCACAATTGACTTCAAGCTCACATTACTTTTTGAGAATCCTAAAATTCAATCAACAACCAATGAATAGAACCAAGTCCCAGAATAGAAGAATATAGAAGAAAATATCTGACGCTACTTCCATTTCATAATGACTTTAAATAATATAACTGATCTATAAATGATAACACGTCACAGCGTCTTACGTCAGCAGCGTCACTGTGGCGTCGTGAACGCGGATTCAAACAAAACCGGAAGAGAAGACAAAGCTTAATAAAGTCTTAGTTTTTGTTATTTTTGGACCAAAATGTATTGTCGACGCTTCAAAAGAGTCTAACTAACCAAATGATGTCACATATGGACTACTTTGATGATGTTTTCATTACCTTTCTGGACGTGGACAGCAAAGTGTGCATACACTTACATTCAAAGGACTGAAAGCCCTCGGACTAAATCTAAAATATCTTAAACTGTGTTCCGAGGATGAACGCAGGTCTTACGGATGTGGAACAACATTGGGGTGAGTCATTAATGGAAGAAATTTTTAATTTTTGGGTGAACTAACCCTTTAAGGCTTCTGAAGCTTTAACAGTAGTGTCAGTGCTAGCAATGCCAAAGTCTTGGGTTTGATTCCAAGGAAATATAAACTATATTGCCAAAGGTATTGGGACGCCCCTCCACATCATTGAATTCAGGTGCTCCAATCGCTTCCATGGCCACATAAATCAAGCTCTAGGCCTGCAGACGCTTCTACACACATTACTGAGAGAATGGGCCGCTCTCAGGAGTGTGTGTGTGTGTGTGTTCGCTTCTACACACATTAGTGAGAGAATGGGCCGCTCTCAGGAGTGTGTGTGTGTGTGTGTTCGCTTCTACACACATTAGTGAGAGAATGGGCCGCTCTCAGGAGTGTGTGTGTGTGTGTTCGCTTCTACACACATTAGTGAGAGAATGGGCCGCTCTCAGAGAACTCAAGTGTGGGGCCGTGATCGGTGGACACCTGTGCAATAAGTCCAAATATTATACTAAATATTCCACACTCAACTGTTAGCGGGATTATAACAAAGTGGAAGCGATTGGGAACAACAGCAACTCAGCCACGAAGTGATAGGCCATGTAAAATCACAGAGCGGGGTCAGCGCATGCTCAGGGTCACAGAAGTCACCAACTTTCTGCAGAGTCAAGAGCTCCAGACCTCCAAACTCTTGTGGCCTTCAGATAAGCTCAAGAACAGTGTGTAGAGCTTCATGGATTGGGTTTCCATGGCCGAGCAGCTCATCCAAGCTGCACATCACCAAGAGCAATGCAAAGTGTGGGATGCAGTGGGGTAAAGCGTGCCGCCACTGGACTCTAGAGCAGTGGAGACGTGTTCTCTGAGTGACCAATCACGCTTCTCTGTCTGACGAGTCTGGGTTTGGCGGTTGCCAGGAGAACGGGACTTGCCTGACTGCATTGTGCCAAGTGTCAAGTTTGGGTTTATGGGGTGGGGTTGTTTTTCAGGGGTTGGGCGTGACCCCTTAGTTCCAGTGAAAGGAACTCTTAATGCTTCAGCATACCAAGACATTATGGACAATTTCATGCTCCCAACTTTGTGGGAACCTTCCTGTTCCAACATGACTACGCTCCAGTGCACAAAGCGCCGCTCCATAAAGACGTGGATGAGCGAGTTTGGTGTGGAGGAACTGGAGTCCTGACCTCAACCTTCGATGAATTAGAGCGGAGACTGAGAGCCAGGCCTTCTCGTCCAACATCAGTGCCTGACCTCACAAATGCGCTTCTAGAAGAATCCCCATAAACACACTCCTAAACCTTGAGGAAAGCCTTCCCAGAAGAGCTGAAGCTGTTAGAGCTGCAAAGGGTGGCGACTCCATGTTAAACCCTACAGATTAAGAATGGGATGTCATTAAAGTTCATGTGCATGTAAAGGCTGGCGTCACAAAACTTTTGCCAATATAGTGTATATAGAGATAGAAAGTATCCTTTGAATGCAGTACAAGTTGGATAAAGCCTCTGCCAAATGAATACATGTTTGTCAGAGTAGTACATGGTAGAAAAAAGTATATGTACACACACTCAGATCTTTACATAATCTTCCCATGCTGGAAGGAGGTCGACCCAACTGCGGCTGAAAACACCATATATTTCAAAAGTCAAGGTAGCGGCGTGGGTCCCGAAGCCCGAGAGAGCCCGCTGTTTACCAGATGTTTAATGGATGACCCGTCTGGAGGAGCAGTGGAGGGAATAGAGACAGACCCGTGAACACAAATAATGACAGCGCAGCCGCATGAGGGGGACATAAATTACACCCCTATTCTTTTCATTTGTTTACAGTGTCTTGATAGATTAACCGAGATGGTGTTCTGGAAATTACAGGGGTACTTTTTATAGAAGTTAGCCCAAGCACAGAAATCTGCCGGCAGGTGGGACAAGCTCAGACATCCTAAAAGGGCGACTGAAACATGGAAAACCCTATCCAATAGTGAAGACAAACGTATCTAAATCACCTTCAGAAGAAGCAATTGTTGATTAATATCAGGAGTGCCTAGAATCTGGATTCACACCAAAATGGCAAGTGTGAATGCGATATAAATATGATTTTCATGCAATTTCATGTGTGATAGCAGGGCCCCATCATGGTCTCAACAGCCTTCATGCTTTAAACCAAATGTGATATTTTTTAATCCGGTTTCACACCTAAATATCTAGTGTGAATGCAACATAAATATGTATTTTATGTGGTTTCATGTCCAATAGCATATTCCCATCATGGCCCCCTCTGCCACCTTTTGATAATTTGAATAGTATTTAAATATTTATCATCATTTTTTTTTCATATTGTAACTTCCAACCACTCAGCTGTACTGACTGGGGGCTTTTACACTGGTGTTCATCTTGCACGGGCCCTTGGTGTAAAACGGCACTCTATACAGTAAAGCTTGTGGTGTGTGATGTGAGGAGTCAGGGGGCTAGTGGTCAGTTTGCACTACATGGAGCAAGGTCCCTGGTGTTTAGCTTGCTTTCGGGGTCTCGTGATGGAGGCCCCAGATCACTGGCCCTGTCCATAATACAGCTCACATTTTGTCTCACAGTAGATACACTTTGAGAGTTAGCAATAACTAGTTTGTAAAGGAGTAGTTTTCCCCAAACAGAGTGTGTTCCAGGCATCAGCTAACATGTGTGTTAGCGGGGATAATGAGGTGTGACAGAGCATGCAGAGAGACTAATGGCCTGTGAAGTCGTTAGAGCCCTTTCACACACACAAACACACACCGTTTCAAGTGTTTTTTTGAAGAAGACCCGGGAATTGCGCACTGTGCGCGACGTAAGCAGAGGGACGACTGTGAAATCTAAACCGTGTTCTCACATCACATCTCGCGTTTGAGTGACTCAGCAGTGCACTGTGGGTAATTTTCGGGACATAGGCTCCCTCCGCACAATGACACTGACTTTTAGCGATGCAGTAGATCTCTCTGTTTCCCCAACGCCTCAGTCAGTCCATCTGTCTGTGAACTGTGACTGATCTGGTGAAGGGAACAGGGTCAGGCTGAGAAATGACCCAACACCATGCCATCCATCCATCAGGACTGAATCATGGGACGGGGAGAGAAAGACAGGCAGAGATGGAGAGACGGGCAAGGCCTGGACCAACTAGACTAGGCTCAACTCCTCAATCATTACCAAACAGATGCTCACATCTTTACAAGAGCTGTCAATCAATTCAAAAGCTCAATGAAATGTAACATACAGATATAAATATTTGCTTAGAAATAACACCAAATAAAAGACATCAGTCTAAATTATTGAGCATGCATTGTGCTCTCATAATAATGTGTTACAGTGTCCTTCTCATATATGCTTACCATAGTAATAACTGTAAGTTATGCATAATTACATGCAAACCAAACCCTAACATAACCCTATAGTAAGTACATAGTGGTTAATTAATATTCCTCAGTACTTAAATATATAATTACACTGTAACAATGACACCTTTAAATAAAGTGTAACCTCATTTTGCATAATTACACGCAACTAACCCTAAACCTAAAGTAAGTACACGTTAATTAATATTACTCAGTACTTAAATGTACAGTATATAGATACACTGTAACGCAGACACCTTAAAATAAAGTGTAACATATTGTACTACTACTTTTCTAAGCAATTAGACTTAATTGAAATGAGGGACCTGAGCCAAATCTGTGGAGCAGAATATCAAAGATGGTATTTTAAGTTTAAGAGCCACTTAGCAGCCCCATAGAGCACCCTAGCAACGACTTGGCAACCGCCCACTTCAACCTTAGCACAGTTAAAGCAACAAGCACTACTCTACAACACTAAAAAATAAAACCTACTTTATTCATCTTTAACTAAAATATTCCTTTTAATTACAATTTTTGTTAAATGTTCAAGCGCAGATCCGGTCATTTTTTCCCCCTTGAACAAACGCAGCCGTGCTAAAAACAGCCGATCAGATAAACGCTTCTTCCAACCCCACAGATCTTTCATGTAAATTCTCATCTCGCGGAGAGCTAAAAGCCAAAGCGCTCTTGATTAGACAGTGGAAGTGTAAGTGAAGGGTTGTGATTCACTGATCAGACGCCGAGTGTGTTATCACGCCAGCCGAGCCTGTAAAACCCGGATAATGAAATGTCAGAGGAACAGGAGATGAGAGGCCAGCCGATTGTTGCCCACCTTCCCCAGATGAATTATGACATATTACACACATTATCCGCAATTAAAAAAGCCTTGGATTGGGCGGGACGGCTTCTATCGCCGCCTCCATCGCTCTCGCTCGCTCTTTCTGCTCGTTTAGTCTTGAGTGTCTGATGGCGGGAGAGTAATTTGATTAACCTTTGTGCTGATGAATCTAACATAGTCTGTCTTTTTCTAATAAGGAATTAAACTCGTGACCACTCACACACAGAGGGCAACAGCAACGGTTTAAACATAAAAAAGAATAGCATTCTTTTTGTTGTGCAGCGTGTGTACATCAGGTGTATACATATATACACACAGATCAGGCATAACATTATGACCAGTGAATAACACAGATGATCTCCTGTTAGTGGGTGGGATATATTAGGCAGCAAGTGAACATTTTGTCCTCAGAGTTGATGTGTTAGAAGCAGGAAAAATGGGCAAGCGTAAGGATTTGAGCGAGTTTGACAAAGGCCAGATTGTGTTGGGTCAGAGCATCTCCAAAACTGCAGCTCTTGTGGGGTGTTCCCGGTCTGCAGTGGTCAGTCTCTATCAAAAGTGCTCAAGGAAGGACCAGTGGAGAACCGGCCACAGGGTCATGGAGGACCAGTGGAGAACCGGCCACAGGGTCATGAAGGACCAGTGGAGAACCGGCCACAGGCTCATGGAGGACCAGTGGAGAACCGGCCACAGGGTCATGAAGGACCAGTGGAGAACCGGCCACAGGCTCATGAAGGACCAGTGGAGAACCGGCCACAGGGTCATGAAGGACCAGTGGAGAACCGGCCACAGGCTCATGAAGGACCAGTGGAGAACCGGCCACAGGGTCATGAAGGACCAGTGGAGAACCGGCCACAGGGTCATGAAGGACCAGTGGAGAACCGGCCACAGGGTCATGAAGGACCAGTGGAGAACCGGCCACAGGGTCATGAAGGACCAGTGGAGAACCGGCCACAGGCTCATGAAGGACCAGTGGAGAACCGGCCACAGGGTCATGAAGGACCAGTGGAGAACCGGCCACAGGCTCATGAAGGACCAGTGGAGAACCGGCCACAGGGTCATGAAGGACCAGTGGAGAACCGGCCACAGGCTCATGAAGGACCAGTGGAGAACCGGCCACAGGGTCATGAAGGACCAGTGGAGAACCGGCCACAGGGTCATGGAGGACCAGTGGAGAACTGGCCACAGGGTCATGAAGGACCAGTGGAGAACCGGCCACAGGGTCATGGAGGACCAGTGGAGAACTGGCCACAGGGTCATGAAGGACCAGTGGAGAACCGGCCACAGGCTCATGGAGGACCAGTGGAGAACCGGCCACAGGGTCATGGAGGACCAGTGGAGAACCGGCCACAGGGTCATGAAGGACCAGTGGAGAACTGGCCACAGGGTCATGGAGGACCAGTGGAGAACCGGCCACAGGGTCATGGAGGACCAGTGGAGAACCGGCCACAGGGTCATGAAGGACCAGTGGAGAACCAGCCACAGGGTCATGAAGGACCAGTGGAGAACCAGCCACAGGGTCATGAAGGACCAGTGGAGAACCGGCCACAGGGTCATGAAGGACCAGTGGAGAACCAGCCACAGGGTCATGAAGGACCAGTGGAGAACCAGCCACAGGGTCATGAAGGACCAGTGGAGAACCGGCCACAGGGTCATGAAGGACCAGTGGAGAACCGGCCACAGGGTCATGTAGGACCAGTGGAGAACCAGCCACAGGGTCATGAAGGACCAGTGGAGAACCGGCCACAGGGTCATGGAGGACCAGTGGAGAACCGGCCACAGGGTCATGAAGGATCAGTGGAGAACCGGCCACAGGGTCATGGGCGGCCGAGGCTCATTGATGCCCGTGTGGTCCGATCAAACAGTCGAGCTACTGGAGCTCAAACTGCTCAAGAAGTTAATGCTGGTTCTGATAGAAAGGGGTCAGAATACACAGAGCATCTCAGTTTGTTGTGTATGGGGCGGCACAGCCTCTGACCAGTGCCCATGCTGACCCCTGACCCCGCCCAGAGCACCAACAGTGGCCCGTGAGCATCAGAACTGGACCACAGAGCAATGGAAGAATATCAAATGAATATTAATTATTCCAAACTGATAGTTTGTCCTTACATTCTGAACATATCTATCATACTACACACATGTACACTGAATACTGCATGTCATAATAATAAAATGTATTTTTATCAGTTTTATCTGAGTGCCTGTGAATTGTGTTTTCCAGTTGTAATGTAAATTCGGTTATAAATGTGTGAATTGCTGAATACGCGTTCATGATGCGGCCACACACAGAACTAAACGGCAACAGGCAACTGCGCATTTAGTCTGAAAATGTAAAAGAAAGGCAGTATTTCTGAAAGAGGAAGGCGTGTGGGAACGAGGCGGGGCTGTAGCGAGTCTGAAAGCCCGGCCCAGTGCTTTTAATTATTTTAATTGCCCCGCTCTGAGCTGCTGCCAAGACCGAGCGTCACCGCCGTCCAGCATCAAGATATCAACCCTACACACGACACCATTCATACGCACACGTGTGTGTGAGTGTGTGTGTGTGTGTGTGTGTGTGTGTGTTTTAGCCAGCAGGCAGAGCTGGTTCTCAGATTAAGCTGTCAACTGGAGATAAAGCAATTGCGCATCTATCAGCCATATTTCACACACAACACTGGGGGCGTCTCTGTGTGCACACACACACACACACATGCGTGGATTCACAGTTGGCCACGAAACACATCCTCAACAGTTATCGTCTCTGTTAGCACAGTGTCAGCCTGCGTGTCAACACACAAACACACACAGACCCGCAGCAGAAACTGATGGTGAAGTGGTGGATAAAGACTCAACACTGACAGCACATCTGGATCGGTCTCGCTCTGGCCCTCTTGAACATGGGTTTGCTCAGCGAGGGCCACTCCAGAAATACTACAATTACTTAAATGAATGAATCCTTTAAGATTCACATATCGATTTCTGAATTAAAGAGAATATTCCAAGAAATTATTTAGAGTGGAGCTTGATTTTATCCTTCAGGATTTGATTGGTTCGCAGAAACTATGCTATGATATTATTGGTCAATATATTTTTAATATTATAATATTTGATTTGTTTGTTTTCTGGAATAACCTGGGACCAGGGGCATTCATTAATAAACTTGACAATTTTGATTTCATGCTGTCCTCACCACTTCTCCTTTGCTCAGCAGTGTGTTACTGTCTTTCACACACACCTGTGTTGATTTCTAATTATTTGAGCTGGTGTAATGGTGGCATTATCTTAAGAGTCCATAAGTGAGAGGCTCTGTACTTAGAGAGCTGAGCTAATGAGATTAACACACACACACACACACACACACACACACACACACACACACACACACACACACACACAGGTTAATCTGATTGTGCAGTTCTGTTGATGAACAGGATAGAGGGATTTTGAAGGGTGGAGCGCTGATGGAGTTGAGTGTCAAAATAAGGCCAGAGACGTGTGTGTGTGTGTGTGTGTGTGTGTGTGTGTGTGTGTGTGTGTGTGTGCGTGTGTGTGTGTGCGTGTGTGTACTTGTGTAATAGATAAAAATAATAGAAATAATGATAAAAATAATAATAACAAGTATAGCTGCAAGCAGCAATTCCGGGGGAAAAACCACCACAGAAACAGAATGAGGAGATATATAATCAAGGTGCCGAGCATCAGACCAACTGCAAAAAAGAGTAAAGATATTTGGAGATGGTTTTAAGCGAAATGGTTTAAAGCCCATAAATATAATCACATAATTGCTTATTACTTTTGACCAATTGGTGGCACTGACCTCAAATTGATCTGGTGTGGTCAGTGTTGGGTGACAATTTTTTTGTCAAACTGTTTAGAAGTTATAAGCAAAAAAAATATAAATTAATGAATTCATATTTCGTGACCACTAGGTGGCACTGTGCCGAATCTGTACAGGCAGCCTCAGGTCATGGTGGTCATAACACACACACACAAAGTTTGGTCCTAATATGCTAAAGAGTTGTGGAGATATAGCATCACGTCCATTTTGGCGTGTTGCTCATAGAATTTGTTCTCACGTTAAACGATTAGGCGAATTTACTTGAATTTTCCACATTTTTCCAACGGTCTTGGAGGAGTTAAAAGAAAATGGCAGACAGGAAGTTCGGAAGACTATGACAAAATTAGTATCCATGTTCTCTGTATGACCCTCTGTATGACGGAATCTATTAAGATGGTTACACTTTATTTAAGGTGAAGTAGTTACATTGTACTTACTCAAATATGTCCTGAGTAATATTAATGAACTACATTACTATAAAGTTACGGTTAGGGTTAGGTTTAGGGTTAGTTGTAATTATGCATAATTTACTGTTATTACAATAGTAAGTACATGTAGTAACGTACAGTGTTGGGGGTAACGAGTTACAAAATAACGGATTACAGTAACGATATTACTTTTTTGGGTAACGAAGTAAAGTAACGCATTACACAACAAATATTGGTAACTACACTACTTTACTAGACTATAGGAACGCGCTTTCCTGCGTTACTCAAGCCGTGTTTGCCTGTGTGTAAAGATCTGATATGTTTAAGTGCTGCGTGCACCGTTGCCATAGAGCAGTGTTTCCCAACCGAGGTGCCGTCTGACAAGAGCAGGAGTGCCGTGTAAAAGTCCTTCAAATTCTCTCTTTGTAAACTTTGTTCAATGCATATAGTGCTGCAGTATGTTCGAATACCAGTCATTTTCGCCGTCATCACAAATGTGAAGTTGCGCGCGCTGTGAGAATATTTTGTCTATGTGCACTCATCCGAAAGCGCGCACACGTCTCACAGTGCGCAAATATTGAGTTCTCTTTCAAGTTTTGCTCTTGAACGGACAAACTCACACAAAAACTATGTCAACATGCCCATCTTGATGAGTATCCTAGCAGACATAGTCTGTATATGCCTTAAAACGACGCATATCCGAGCATTAGGTCTTTAAAGGGGCAGTATTATTAGATCTTAAAGGGGCAATTTTATTAGGTCTTAAAGGGGCAGTAGCCTTTACTGCTGTCTGTTTAATGTCAAACAACAAAAGACAAGGGCATCACTCACTGCTCTTGATTGAATAGATTTTGTAAATTTAATAGGATTAATGTTTAATTTATACAGTCAAATATGCAATGTTATTTTACATTTGATTTCTGTACCTGAAAACTAATGTTAGACGTACCTGAAAAACCTGAAAAGCATTGTTTATTTTATTAGTGTCTTTGCTCAATAGTATTTATTTGTGCTGCTGCTTGTATTTAAATTATTTGTTCTTATTATTTTCTTTATCTTTATTTGACAGTAGTCCTTTTTGTTTGTTTGGGGAGACACTGCCATAGAGCCATGATGTTTGTCCATAAATCTACACGGTAAATTAAGAAATGGGAAAGTAAAGTAATAAGTAGTGTAGTTACTTTTCAAATACAGTAACTAGTAAAGTAATCTCATTACAATTTACAGATGTAACTAGTAACTAGTAACTAATTACTTTTTTTGAGTAACTACCCCAACACTGGTAACGTATAACTAAATCGTGTTACAATTAAGACTAGTTTCTTTACAGTAGGCAAAATCAATCAAAACCTATTAGTATGTTCTTCAAATTTCATTAAAAGTTTTCGAGGTCTCGAAGATTTTTGAGGACATTAAGGCCATGTTGCCGATTACACTTTCTGAGTTTCGTAATGATATGCCAATGCATTTGTAATATATAGTATTTTACAACAAAATTCAAAATGGCCGATATCGTTCGACTCGGCATGCTATTCCGAATCTAAAGATTTCTTTGCCAAACCAAGATATAAGCAAAAATGTAATTTTTGTCATATCTCCTGACCACAAGGTGGCACTGTGCCGAAACTGTGCAGGTGACCTCAGGTCATGGTTGTCATAACACACACCACATTTGGTCTAAATAAGCTAAAGCGTTGTGAAGATATAGCCTCATGCTCTTCTGCGAATTCGTTCGGACATTTTTTGACTAATCAACTTTTTGTCAGCATGATCTCAAGATGATCTGGTTCAATTTAGAAAATCGGAGCAATGATTTGTCAGAAAATGTGTGCAATCGGATAGTTTTGAGCAAAGGAATCTGGGAAAAAACATTTTGTTATTAGCCTATGGTTAAAGAAGTTATTACTGTACTTTGGACAGTTGGTGGCGCTAGAGGGTTTGGTTTAGAGACTCCAAAATCGCTGGTGATAATGTTCTCACCATCCTCTATCGGTGTGCCAAATCTTGTTGTTTAGATGATAGTTTTGTGAGAGGAATCTCCTGGATTTTACGTGGGAGTTCGCATTCATTATGAAGCGGAGTGAATTAATAATATATAACCAAACTCAACTTTTTGTCTCGCTTGTTTGTGCATATACAAACTGGGAGCTTCAGAAAACAAACCCTGAAATCTCAAACTCAACGGCTGATGTTTTGCTGGCCCATTGGTGTGATTACCTGTTGTGTAGCGCGCTAGACTGGCAGCTATAAACCTTATTAGCGCGCAGGCTCTTCTCCACTGGAAACACACATGCAGGATGAGTGATTGGGGCCGTTTTAACAAGTCAAGTTTAACAAATGAGCTAATATCAGTTTTCAAAGCACGGCACACATCCAATCAGTCAAATGGCCGCGGCCGATCACGCGGGGGTTTTAAGTGTGTACCTGTTTAAAACAATCTTCCATTCCTGCGTGCCATCGCGTAAACATTCATCACGGTGACAGAGGCGCGTTCGCGACCCCCCAATATCACTGTGCTGGGGCCTGGGCGCTGTCACAGGAACAGTTGTCTTTAATTATGCCTGCAGATAAAGCCCGACGCGGACAGAGGCCGGAAGATTAACTGGGGTGCTATTTGATCACATTTGACTAATTTCAGACATAAATCTTCAGCGGTGCAGACACACGGCGAGACTATTAACCTGAAATTGACAAGTTTGTTTTCTCCTTTAAGTCCTTGCATTTGTATATGAAAAAAAAAACATGTGCGACGGCGAATACGTGATAGAATCTCCTTTTAATGCGCACCGTTTCTGCAATATACAAGAGCTCGAGTGAATCTGCACATTCGGTTTTCATTTAGCCTTTTGAAATAAACCAAAAGATTAAATGTTCATCGCAGAGAATTAGGTGGATATGCAAATAATGCCAAAGTGTTGCTTGCACCCATGAAATGAAATGAAAAACTAATTAGCTGGAATTTGCATTTGAACTAATTGGATCTCTGTTTAACGCAGCAGAGGCGCGGCAGAGTTCAACAGTTTAGAATTCAATCTGATTTGCTCTCTGTCTTAATTCTCGGTGTGAGAAGATAATATAATTTGCATAATTTGGATCTTATTTGCGACTGTAAGAGTCGGAGGGGGACAGTCGACTGCAGACGCTGGCAGAGCATTAATGGTAGAGCTGCACTGAAAGTGAGCATGACTGCGGTGTCCTCGCTCTGAGCTGCAGGAGATACTTCACATGTCCATAACGGGAAAAAAGCCTTAATGACGTAACCGATAACTCTTGCTTTTCATAATCATAAATCAAGTCAGCTTTATTTCTCCAGCTCTCGTCACACACAGATGCTTCACAGCAGCTTTACACTGATGAGAGGAAAATCATTTTGTTTTAGATGAAAAGCTAAAGTACGTTTTTGATTGATTCATTCATTTCTGTCGTTAAAACTGATTTCAAAATGTAAAACGCATGTGAAAAAAATATATTGCACAACAAGAAGACAATGTAAATATTATAAGTGTGATTAAAAAAAAATTTTGGTCATAATTTTGAATTTTTAAAATCGAATTTCAGCGTATCATCTCATAATTAGCAATCATTTTAATCATAATTTAGATTTTTAAGACATAATTTTGACTTGAAATCCAAAATTTAAGTCCTAATTTCAACTGTTCATTTCACAATGACTTAGTATGTCATATTTCTGACTTTTTATCTAATAATGAGGACTTTTAAAATCATCTTTTCAACATTTTATCTTATAATTATGACTTCGCATGAGGTATTTTTGACTTTTTTATCTTTTAAAATCATATTTTTGACTTTTTATCCTAATAATGAGGACATTTAAAATCATTTTCAAAATTTTATCTCTGAGTTATGACTTGAAATGAGCTGATCAGTAATATAGTTGAATATTTAGTTATATAAATAAGTATATAATAATATTTATCAATAAATAATAATGATTTAACACTGACTACGGTCCCACAGTTGTGTATGGAATCAGATTTGCGCCTAAAATACTGAATGCAACTTTTCGACAAACTATGCCCTATCACACACCCGGCTCAATGTGACGCCAGGCGCGACCGCAAGTGTGTTCTGCTAGTTTCCGCCGGACGCAGTTCTCATGTCCTCGTTGTTTAAATCTCAAATGCACTGCTCATCTGTTCACTCATGGGCGTCTGGTCTGAACACCAGGTGTGATCAGGAGCATTGCTGGAGCTGCTATTGGAGGAACTGAAAACACTGACCATTGACCAACACACACACCTGCTCTAAAGTCAATAGTGCAGTATTTGTGTGTTATTTAAAGAGTGTGTGTTAGTAATATGAGCCAATAGGCGGTGCACAACACACACACACTCTGATTATTACACACACAGGGACGCGCAGCAGCACACATGCATTTATAAATATGAAAAATAAAAGGATTCCTCTCTGGAGAAGCGTTCAATCTTATCACTCGCATGTAAACAGTGAATCCTCTCATGGTGCGAGCGCAAATGGCTTTTAAAGGGAAAGGGAGATGAGACTCTGATTGGTTTATTGCAGCAAAACACCCATGACTCATTAAGAGACGAGGGACTGTCACAACACAAGACGTTGTCAATCAAAAACTCAGTAGCCAATGAGAACACACCGCTTCTAGGCCCGCCCCCACGAGCGATTTGTGCCAGAATGGTAAACGAAAACTTCAGAAGTGTTAATGAAAACTCTGAAAGTCCAGATCAGCGAAAGAAAGAGGAGAAAGAAAGAAAGAACAGTTGGCAAAGTATAGCTAGTATTAAAACAAAGTCAAAAACTATTTTTTGCAGTTTCAAAGACATTTTATTCAGTTTCAACTGATATTTTCATAAAGTTATGTTCAATATTTTAGGCCTAAATATGATTCCATAAGTCGTGGTGTAATTTCCATCGCATCCTGCAAAAAATGTGCACTTAAGATAACAAGTACAAATAATGTTTTGTAAAAACGTGTGTTTGCTATACAACAGTGATGTGTCAAAATCAAAGAAAAAATATTTTGTAACAAAACAACAAAAAGGTTTCAAAGTTCTTTTTTCACCATTCCTTCATCATTTAACAAACACGCACACACACACACACACACACACACACACACACACACACACACACACACACACACACACACACACACACACACACACACACACACACACACACACACACACACACTAAAAGGTGTTTAGTTATATTTCCCAACTTTAGTTCTTCCCACTAGATATATTTCCGTCCTCATATAACATAAAAATGTAACGGCAACATAAATTCTAAAAAGATGCAAAAAAAAAAAAACGTATGCACTCAATTGAGGCGTATTATTATTTTTTAATCCGATAAGAAGACATGCACATAAACTGCGATGGAAACACATTTACCAAATAAATCCCTCGCAAACAAAAACTCAGGTGCCTTTGGCTCATCAGAGGCTGTGATTGGATAACTGGACTAACCAGTGGACCAATGGCGTCGCAGCATCTCAAATGTTGGTTTGCTGTTCTGAGACGCAACTCATTTATGATGGAGGGAAAAGAGCCAGATTGCAGAAAATTACATTTTTAATACTGATATTTTGCAGCAATTTCCCAGGAAGTGATGATTTTGTTCTCTTGAACACATGGGATGGAAACGCTGCTTTATCCACAAGTGTTTTATGCGATATTCCAATTTTGTGCACAAGTTAAATCCATAACTTTGAATGGAAACACAACTATTGACTTCTCAGAAAGCCTGAATCTCACACACCATCTCTTCTTTTCCATTTCCCGTGTCAAGTCTCTCTCTCTCTCTCTCTCTCTCCTTCGGCAGACCCAGCACCGCCGTCTCCATATTTCACGCCACCCTTTCTGTCATGACTGAAGTGCTGAAAAGCCTCTCAACATTGTCCCTGTTAGTTTAGCAGCCGTGCATGTGGGCCGGCGCACTGTGAAGCGTTAAAGCAAGGTGTCACGCTCAGGAGATATATATGACAGGCCGAGTGCAATAGCATTGATGCTGTAAATGGCCTCTGTGTACACGTGTGTGTGTGTGTGTGTGAGTGTGTGTGTGTGTGTGTGTGTATGAGACAGCCCGACTACTGCGTTTACTGCATTTACTATAAAGACAAACACTGGTCTGGAGCTTATCTACACAGAATTAAACGCAGTGTGTGGGATCGTAAAACAAATGCTCAGAAATGCACATGGACACTAACTTACATTCACAATGTTCGCTCTGTCCAAATCATGTGATCTGCGGAGGCAGAATTTGAAGAAATATGCTGTGAAATTAATTAAAAATCCCTTATGAATTCAGTTAAAACATTTGAGTAGCCCTGAATTCACCCTGAACTCACATATTTGAGTGTGCCCATTTATAAAACAATATTCAAGAGTAATATGACCTTATTCCTGAATCCACTAATAATAGCAATACCAATAGTGCATAGACGTGTGCTCACATAACTACGAGACTATCTGCTACAGAATATACAGTGTGCTAGAATTATTTTGTGCAAACATTTTCTGGAAAAATCAGATTTCCCTTTTTGTGCGGGATTGTTAAATGTGTCCAACTAACTCAAAGCTGCTGTTAAAGATGAATAATATTGATATGAAATAAGTAATAATTGTAGTTCTAGAAACTGATAAGTATTTCTCCATTCTTAAATATTTTGATTGCATTTTAACAAAAAAACATTAAGTATATTTTAAAAATGTCAAATTTAAAATTATTTGTTAGTCAAAAACGAATTTCCTTTCATGAAAAATTTAAATTTGACAAAATTAACTTAACAAATAACTCAATCGATCACTTAAAGTGATATTCAAGAGATTTTTTTAAAGGGATAGTTCACCCAAAAAATTTACATGTGATGTTTGTCTTCTTACCCCCAGGGCATCCAAGAGACAGGTGACTTTGTTTCTTCAGTAGAACACAAATGAAGATGTTTAACTCCAACCGTTGCAGTCTGTCAGTCGTATAATGCATGTGAATGGTAGCAAAAGAGTAAAAAAAAACATGCACAGACAAATCCATATTAAACCCTGCGGCTCATGACGACACATTGATGTCTTAAAGGGTTAGTTCACCCAAAAATGTAAATTGTGTCATTAATGACTGACCCTCATGTGGTTGGACACCCGTCAGACCTCCGTTCATCTTCAGACACAAATGAAGATATTTTAGTGTAAATCTGATGCTCTGAAAGGCCTCCATTGGCTCAATGCACTTCACACTCTCAAGACCCTTAAAAGACACTAAAGACTAAAGTTACAAAGTCCACAAAGTACTCTACAATAACTTTATGAAGAGGCGAGAATAGTTTTTGTGTGCAAAAAAACCCTAAATAATGACTTATATAGTGATGACGATTTCAAAACACGGCATCATGAAGCTTCGTAGCGTTATGAATCAGTGAGTCGATTCATGATTCGGATCGCGTGTCAAACCGCTGAAATACGTGACTTTGGCGATTCAAACTGCTGATTCGACTCACTGATTCATAACGCTTCGAAGCTTCATGATGCCGTGTTTTGAAATCGTCATCACTATACAAGTCGTTATTTAGGGTTTTTTTGCGCACAAAAACTATTCTCGTCTTCATAAAGTTATTGTAGAGCCGCTGTAGTGAGATGGACTTTGTAACTTTAGTCTTTAGTGTCTTTTAAGGGTCTTGAGAGTGTAAAGTGCATTGAGCCAATGGAGGCCTTTCAGAGCATCAGATTTACACTAAAATATCTTCATTTGTGTCTGAAGATGAACGGAGGTCTGACGGGTGTCCAACCACATGAGGCTCAGTCATTAATGACACAATTTTCATTTGTGGGTGAACTAACCCTTTAAGACACAAAACGATCGGTTTGTGTGAGAAACCCAACAGTATTTATATATTATTTTATCTCTAATGCGATCTATGTCCAACAAACTTCAGCGCGCGATCACTTCCGGTGAGTGAGGTCAATGTACACGATATGCCGTAGACTATGCAAGAACCGGAAGTGACCTCTCACGCGTATCTCTACGCCATATCGTCTACATTGACCTTATGCACCGGAAGTGATCACGCGACCGTTTCGTGTCTTAACCCTTAATTGTCCCTTGGGCTCCAGCTGACCCCACTGGACTTTTCCTCCATTTTTAAAAAGTGTTCCCTTCATCTCAGGGCCATGAGACTCTGTGACTTTTCCTAAATAATCTATCTAAACATGCACAAACAATCTGGGCTTGATTTGGTTGTTCTAAAGTTGTGTAAAAATGTTTAAGTCCCTCGGGGTCAGATTGACCCCACATTGAAAATGAATGGGAAAGTGAAAAAAATAAGTTTTTTGTTTCACTTTTTTTGTAAAATCAAATCAACTAAATCCAGTATAAATCTGAAAATGTCTACATTTATATCAAGATCTGGTCCTAGAGCATAAACACAAAGTGGAACGAACTTTCTGTCTCATACACACACGCGCACACACAAACACACACATGTGTGTGACTGCAACAAAGAGCATTTTTATAGAAACTGGCAAATAAAATCAACAAAACTGGCATAAATCTGAAAAAATTCCATTCATAAATGAAGGACAAATACTAGAGCACAAATGCAACATGGAACAATCATGAGAAAGAGAGAGAAAAGGGCAAATAAAATAAAAATGAAAGGCAGCTTAACTTCTGCATAACTTCCCTATGGACCTCTAGTGGATAATGTCTTTAATGTCTTTAATGGATAATGTCTCTTTCTCTTTAACTATAATTCCTAAAGTTTTTCCACAAACCTACAGATGGCGGTATTCTATCCCTAACACATAGAGCAATGTCCAAAAACTATTTATATTTATTTAAGATCATCATTCAAGTGATTTTTTCATAAAAAAAATATTTTTAATGAGACAATTTATGACATAGTTAAGTATTTGTGCAGTAAATAGGTAAAAAACTACCAAATACCCACAAAAAACAGCATAAATGTATAGTTGAGAAGTAAATAAAAAAATTATATATAGTTTTCCATGTAAAAAAATGTATATTTCCTTATGCAATCGCTCTGTAAAAGTTTGGGGTCTATCTGAGCCCAAGGGACTCAAACGTAAACACTACTTGAGGGACGATTAAGGGTTAAGACATCAATGTGTCGTCACAAGCTGCAGGGGTTAATATGGATTTGTCTGTGCATGTATTTTAACTCTCATAGATGCATGCAGGGGCGCCACTAGCAATTTTGGCCCTATGATAGAATATGATGTTGGGCCCCTACCGCACCAACCCAGCTATCCCAAATCTTTGTCTGCAATTTAATAAAACTGACCAATTAAGCTCTGCTCGCTCAACCCAGAATGCCCCAATTGGCTGATGAAACATTGATTAAAATTAAGATAAAATTTATACAAAACGAAATGTACTTTAAGGAAAGGTTTTCTACAAAACAAAACTTAACGAAGTGCTCAAAAGTGGTCTGACCCACTCCATGTCTCCTGGCATTGCACATCGTATGAGGTGTCCTTTCTCACTTCTCTTTCATAATCAACATAGATAGACAGACTGACAACATAGATAGACATAAAAAAAAATAACATAATATTTAAACATAAATATGAAACTAAATACCTTTTCTTAATGGCTATAAGAAGTATAGAAGTATATATATACTGCAGCCTACAGTTCAGAGAAATGTCATGTCGGAGGGGGATTTGAGCAAATGTCGTTTTACCTGTGAGCGGTTCATGAGTGGAGCATTTTGCTGGATTTTGCCAGAAATGCAGAAATAAGCCATAATTTTGTTATATTTGTAACTCTTTGGTAGATTATAGATTTATAATTTATATTACATTACTACTAGTACTAGTAGAATTGTCCTAATTTTAATTGAGAAAGTTGAAAAGGTTATTTTCACAGAAGAGGTCATTATATATTAATTGCATTACTGAATACGTTCAAAACACATTTTTAAAAATGAGTCGTCTTTCATTCAAGACTCAAAAAAGTTCAGTGAAATCAAAAATGATATAGGATATGTTTGCGTGCTCTGTTTTAGTTTATCATGTTGTTAGCTTATCTAGATGCCAGCGCTGCGACACAGAGTTGCTGCCTACGTAGAGCACTGCAAATCAGTCCCTCATGAGGCTCCGTGATGCTGCGATGCTGTCTACGTAGGCAACTCGCTATGCTTCAGGACAAAGCTATTGTTTCCGTGTCTCGTAATTACAAACACACATCCACGCGTCCACGAACACACGCTTGCACATGTACACACGTGGCATTCCTCCAAATAAAGCATGCAAATGCCGTGTTGGAGAAATGTGGCCCAGAGTGCATAATTTAGCAGAAAAGGTGGCGGAGAGAGGGAGAAAGGCCGTGATTATGTGTACAAAACAAGAGGGACAAAACACTAGAGACAGGCATAATAACCAAACATGAACTCTCAAACCCTAATGATGACACCAGGGACGAGAACAGTTGCTGCTGAACCAAGCAGAAAATTGCTGGTCATTTGTAAACAGGTAACGATGCGGGCCAGGTGTGTGAGCATATGTATCCGAGCGGGGAGGAGTGTGTGTGTGTGTGGTGTCCAGCGCGGTCAGCTGTCAGGCTCATTAGCGTGGACGCTGCCCACTTGGATGACTTCATCTGCTGCGCTGCCGCTGTAGTGGACACTCGCGCTGGCATTTGTCTCTTTCGTAGTGTTCATTTTGTCAGCTTTTTTTTTTTTTTTTCTTAGCCCTGTGTCAAATGTACACTTTAGCTTTCAGCATATTTAGTCAACCGTGTCCTGCTTTAGTTTAGTCTAGTTTTAGTCAATGAAAACAGTTTCGTCATGCTGCACGATGGTTAAACTGATGCTCAAAATTATAATCGCAACATTTGTTGTCATTTGAGAAATGTATTTTTTGGCAAAATAGCACAAATCAGGAGAATGTCAACCCATACGCATGGTTTATTTGACCTCATCTAGAGTTTCCTGATTTATTATATGCTACATTATGAAAACTGGTCAAACAAGAAACTTCTCTTAAAAATTCAAACAGAGAAATTCATACTTGTCCTTCCAATAATTCCAAATTACACTAAAGTTTTCTATTAAACAACAGAAAAAATACTTTTTATTGTCACACAGAAGCCCAAGTATATATATTCAGCGAACATAATCGCAAATAATATACACTAGGGGTGTAACGGTACATGTATTCGTACCGAACCGTTTCGGTACAGGGCTTTCGGGTCGGTGCATGCGTGTATCTTTAACAGTTAACAGCCGGCTTGTTTTAAGCGCGGAACACACTTCAATCCGAGTTCCCACACGAACATATTAAATATCCAGTCCATTTTATCACGAAATTCAAACGATAAATGTTGTTTTGATGCTCTTTAATGTGGCGCGACTGATCACTGATCACAGTTCAAGTGGCCGCGTGAACGCTATCCTCTGTGAAGGCGATCGATCATCTCTTCCTAAAGAATAAACATGAATGAACATCTGAAGGTATGTTGAGGATATATTAAAACTACTGTCACGTATCATATGTGGTGTAATCGCTCAATCAGTGTTTCAACGGCATTAAGACCTCAATATAACTGCCTGTAAACTAAACAATGTCATGTAACGTTAGCATCATTTACCTCAGCCAGTCATTCAGTGTCCACAGAATTGTATTCACTAGAGAAATCAACTCTTTCACTAAATATGCTCTATATTAGTCGTTATATTCATTATATTCTATGTATGTTTAAATAAACCTGTCATGAAAATGACAGACACTGTGTAGGCTATAAATTATTATATTTCAACAACGAATTGGAGAAAAAAAACTATTTTATAATTCGATTTAGAAGTTATTGCAAAAACGCCCTTATGTGAAATTTACATGTTTGCGAACTGTTATTTGAGTGTTGATTATTATACCTTAAAATAAATATCAACTGAATTACGGCTAATAGTTTGGACTCTGTTGTTAACCTTTAATATTAATGTGCAAGTAAGGGCTCCCTATATATTTTACAGGAATATCTTCAACAAACTTTGTTATAATTTAATTAATTTAAGGACAGACACTTTTTTTTCCCTTCGGTAAACCACTGTTAAATAAAAATAAATAAAAAGCAATTTTGTAAAACTGCTGTACCGAACCCGTACCGAAGCGAGGTATGTACCGAACCGTCAGTTTTGTGTACCATTACACTCCTAATATACACTGAACAAAATTATAAACGCAACACTTTTGTTTTCATGAGCTGAACTCAAAGATCTAAGAAACAAAATGGCTGTTTCTCTCAAATATTGTTCACAAATCTGTCTAAATCTGTGTTAGTGAGCACTTCTCCTTTGCCGAGATAACCCATCCACCTCACAGGTGTGGCATATCAAGATGCTGATTAGACACATGATTATTGCACAGGTGTGCCTTAGGCTGGACACAATAAAAGGCCACTCGAAAATGTGCAGTTTTACTGTATGGGGGGGGGGGGTCGAGACCCCGATGAGGACGACGAGCATGCAGATGAGCTTCCCTGAGACGGTTTCAGACCGTTTGTGCAGAAATCCTTTGGTTATGCAAATCAGAGAAAAAGAGTACTGTACACATCTCTACACCGAATCTATCACTGTACAGAATATTAAAAAATTATATAATTTCTGCCTCATTCTGTGATGTGAAGCACATCAGATCACAAAAGTCAGTCATTTCAAACCCTCGATTAAATATTCTCTTTTGTTGGACAACAGGTTTGAAAACGCTTCTCATTACAAGTTTGTAAAGATGTTTGGCACATGTTGCTATTGGCGGCGTTGGTCTGGTTTCACACTCAACTTGACTCCATCGAAGCCTGGTGCATTTGTGTTCATCGCATCGCAAACGCTGCATGATAGAAAACATCTGCGGTAAATATATTGTGTTTTTATTCATTTGGTGCTAGTATGCGCAGCTGAGTAAACGACACTCGGGTTTACTGTACGTGTCACATGACGACGGCTTTGCTTGCAAACGGACTCTTTTGAGGAAACAGTGGATTGCCATTAATTTGTGGCCCTGATTGCACTCGATATGCTTGAATTCACTGCAGTCTCACTCTCGCTCGTTTCTAAGGTAAATCATCAACACTATCAGCCCTTACATGTGTTTTATTTAACTAAAACACACCCGCAGGTTACTTTTCTTCTTAAAGAAGTGCGCACCTGAGTCCGATTTCATAATCTCACTGAGCCAAATCGCAATTTTGGATTGATTTCAGTCAACCGGTCGGCCCTAGATAACCTGTATTATCTGTATTGCACGCCTGCTACTGCAGGAACACCTGTTCAATTTCTCATTAATGCAATTATCTAATCAACCAATCACATGGCAGTTGCTTCAATGCATTTAGGGGTGTGGTCCTGGTCAAGACAATCTCCTGAACTCCACACTGAATGTCGGAATGGGAAAGAAAGGGGATTTAAGCAATTTTGAGCGTGGCATGGTTGTTGGTGCCAGACGGGCCGGCCTGAGTATTTCACAATCTGCTCAGTTACTGGGATTTTCACGCACAACCATTTCTAGGGTTTACAAAGAATGGTGTGAAAAGGGAAAAACATCCTGTATGCGGCAGTCCTGTGGGAGAAAATGCCTTGTTGATGCTAGAGGTCAGAGGAGAATGGGCCGACTGATTCAAGCTGATAGAAGAGCAACTTTGACTGAAATAACCACTCGTTACAACCGAGGTCTGCAGCAAAGCATTTGTGAAGCCACAACACACACAACCTTGAGGCGGATGGGCTACAACAGCAGAAGACCCCACCGGGTACCACTCATCTCCACTACAAATAGGAAAAAGAGGCGACAATTTGCACGAGCTCATCAAAATTGGACAGTTAAAGACTGGAAAAATGTTGCCTGGTCTGATGAGTCTGGATTTCTGTTGAGACATTCAGATGGTAGAGTCAGAATTTGGCGTAAACAGAATGAGAACATGGATCCATCATGCCTTGTTATCACTGTGCAGGCTGGTGGTGGTGGTGTAATGGTGTGGGAGATGTTTTCTTGGCACACTTTAGACCCCTTAGTGCCAATTGGGCATGGTTTAAATGCCACGGCCTACCTGAGCATTGTTTCTGACCATGTCCATCCCTTTATGACCACCATGTCCCCATCCTCTGATGGCTACTTCCAGCAGGATAATGCACCGTCACAAAGCTCCAATCATTTCAAATTGGTTTCTTGAAGATGACAATGAGTTCACTGGACTAAAATGGCCCCACAGTCTCCAGATCTCAACCCAATAGAGCATCTTTGGGATGTGGTGGAACGGGAGCTTCGTGCCCTGGATGTGCATCCCACAAATCTCCATCAACTGCAAGATGCTCTCTTATCAATATGGGCCAACATTTCTAAAGAATGCTTTCAGCACCTTGTGGAATCAATGCCATGTAGAATTAAGGCAGTTCTGAAGGCGAAAGGGGGTCAAACACAGTATTAGTGTTCCTAATAATCCTTTAGGTGAGTGTATGTCGCACTATACAGCCCTGGTTAGAGTAAACTTACTAAGTAAGTAGTTTACCGAGTAAACGGCTCAAGTGGCTCATGAAGGAAAAGGCTGTTTTCACAGAGCAATGTTTTGAGGCATAAGATCTAGGACTTAATGTGGATCAACAGCCACAGCCATTTCAACTGGGGTCAGGGTCATATCATGTCCTGAAAGGCCCTTGGCACATCTTGCATCGGATGAAATGACTCAAGTGAAGGTACACATAATTTTTTTTTTGTTAAAATGAACGTAAAAATGCAATCTGTAGTTGTAGTTTTTATATCTGCGCACACACACACACACACACACACACACCCTCTCTTCTCTCTCTCTCTCTCTCTCTGTTTCCAGATGCAGAGGTTAAACTGCTGTCACAGTGTATGGCGCAGTACTGAGCGTGGCATTAGATCACACTCAGTCAGAGAAACATTGTAAAGGCAGTCAGGCATAACAGAGCCACCCGCTGGGCCTAAAGAAGCTGTTCAGACCAGCACTGACAGGCCTGAGATCAGACGCCGGCAAAATATGGCTCACTCACTTACTTACTTATGTAGTTCAAGAAACAAACAGTACATCATATTACTATTAAACAATTAATACACTCAGACAGACGGACGGACGGACGGACGGACGGACGGACGGACGGACGGACGGACGGACGGACGGACGGACGGACGGACGGACGGACGGACAGACAGACAGACAGACAGACAGACAGACAGACAGACAGACAGACAGACAGACAGACAGACAGACAGACAGATAGATAGATAGATAGATAGATAGATAGATAGATAGATAGATAGATAGATAGATAGATAGATAGAATTTCCAACTGTTAGCATTTAGAGTAAATTCCAATACAACAAGCAAAGTTTTGGTGCTCTCTGAGACTGTCAGTAGTGAATTTCATGCCAATAACATCAAAAGATCTTCATCCTGATGGAGAATTTAACCAGAGATGAATTTCTACAAGAAGATTTCTGCTTTACCAGAAAGGCCTGTAAGAGCTTGAGGAAGAAGAAATGAGAATGAGCTGGATGTTCTTACAGTCTAACACTGGTTTAATATCTGGAAAAGCACATCTGGAATGATCTGGAAAGGCTGCTCTAGAAAACAATCCTTCCAAAGATCCACAGTTTTAAACTCTAGGGGAACGCCGCATGCATCCTCCTCAGAGAAAACAACAGCAGAATCCATTGGGTTCATCTCATGTTCTCGAATGAAAAACTAATCATGAATATTATTTATATGAACATGCACCGCAATGCATAACAAGGTGTCATCCATCCATTTCTCCCATGTGCTAATCCTGGCCTCTATCCAGTGACACTGACTAAATCAACTGCAGAAAAACAGATGTGTTTGTTCCTTTAGCAGAACAGATGAGACTACTGTCATCTCAGTGTTTTTACTCAACACACGCATACGAATACAGACGCTTCGAGATGTTCAAGCTTGAGCTGAGTGTGTGTGAAATTCATCACACAATGTTGCCACTGTAGTCACGATTATACTCTACTATCTAGTATTTGAATTGTATATGGTTACTTGTCAGCCTTGATAGTTCTTCCCATTTCTCTACGTAAAACAATCCGTGACTGTACATGTTTTCAGATAAATACACTTCTTGAAACGCACTTCATGTTGGAAACATTACTTGCACAAATGCTATAAAACAGCATAGAAAAGCGTGTGAACTGGGACACACCGTATACTAAAGTGACCAGACAGTCCCGGTTTTTGGTGTTCTGGCCCCGGAAATGTCCCCGTTTCAGGGCCATAACCATAGATATACATAATAAAGGCAAGATGTCTTACGGCGGAGTCTCTAACGTCATCACCGGCGGCCATCTTGTCACAGGCAACTTTTCTGGCTGGCTCCTGATGTAAGGCGAGTGATCTGAACACAAATACTCTTATCTCACTGAAATCTTGACAGATTTACAAATGGTTTGGTTTCTTATAAACGTTATTAACGTGGCTATAATTCTGAATGCTTGAACAAATTATGAATAATTATTCATAAGTATGCAGTGTCATAACTACATCTCTGATGTTTATAACAAACCAAACAGTTTGAAAATCGGTAGAAAATTGAGCAAGTTATGGTTATTTAAAAAGTACACGCACCATTAAAACACAATGTTAGGAGTGAGCGAGCTGACTGTGACAAGATGGCCGCCAGGTCGGACGCTGACCTCCATTGGCCAGCAGCGCGGATGAGACATCTAGCCTTTATTATGTATATCTATGGCCATAACCACCATACGCATTGAGGTGGACAAGTCTCCCCTGGTAATTGGAAATGCCAAATTGTCCCCCCAATATATGATATTTCTCAACCCTCTGGTGCTCTTCGTTTAGGGGTGGCATTGGTTGTCTTCCCGGTCATAGGTGGTCACAAAAATTAAACTTCCTCCACCTCAGTAAAACCAATGCAATTTATTTTTCTTCAATAATATTTTTCTTTTTAATTTTGTATTTTGAGATGATTTGATGGTATTTTTTTATATGTATGCAATAATTATGGTCTATTTTTGCCATTGAAAATTATAAAAAAAAGTTTTTGTTATTTTTTTTAATTATTATTTCAGTATTTCAGGTTAAAATAGAGACTAGGCAGATTAGCGCCCTCTTTTGGAATTATTAAAGAAATCATGCAACCATAACCACTAGAGGTCTCTATGGAGAGGCTTGAGAATTCACTAGTTCTCTTTTGAACACATTTAATGATTTATTTTTTGGTTGATGGATTTGAATATATATTTAAAAAAAACTCAAAGACTACTTATTATAAAGTTTTAGATGTTTTTTTTTTTTGTTAGAAATATCGATTTTTTTCTTGGAATTTCATTTTTGACTGAAGAGCACAAGTGGGAGTATTTTTTTTACGACCACTTAGCATGCTCGAATCATGCCCTCAATTATTTTTGTTAAAAATTCAAAATGTTGTTCATAGGTTCAGTTTTTCATAGGTGTGTGTGTGTGTGTGTGTGTGTGTGTGGGCATGTTTTTTTGAAATATCAGGACACAAATGTGTATAATGACATGGGTATTACAAAAAGAGGGTGAAATATGAGGACGTTCCCCATGTCCTCACTTTTCAAAATGCTTATAAATCACACAGAACAAGTTTTTTTTCACAGAAAGTGAACTGCACAGTCTCCTGTGAGGGGTAGGTTTAGGGGCAGGGGCAGTGTGTGTGTGTGTGTGTGTGTGTGTGTGTGTGTGTGTGTGTGTGTGTGTGTGTGTGTGTGTGTGTGTGTGTGTGTGTGTGTGTGTGTGATGGGTAGGTTTAGGGGCAGGGGCAGTGTAAGGGGATAGAAAATACGGTTTGTACGGTATAAAAACCATTACGCCTATGGAATGTCCTCACATTTCACAAAAACAAACATGTGTGTGTGTGTGTGTGTGTGTGTACTTGTCTACCTATCTAACAGGGGACCTTGGTGTCGTAACACACTCACTAACAGGGGACCTCTGAGCCAAGAGGGGACATTTTTCAGGTCCCCTGTTGGTCATGCTTTAAATCATGTTAAAATCAAGTAAAAACACTAAAAAAACGCTCTGGTGATTTTTTTTTTACTTTTGACCAAGTGGGAACCTACAAGTGTGTGTGTTTAAATCATGTGAAAATTAAGTAAAAACACTCTGGTAATTTTTTTAAAACTTATGACCAAGTGGGGACCTAAGTGTGTGTGTGTGTTTAAGGTCATACTCAGCAGCTCCCCTGTAGGCTGGAGCAGGAACTGTAAGGGCTCTTAAACACACGTCGTTCACACACACTCCTCTATTGTTTGAATGGCCTGCTGGCCCAGAGAGACTCTGCTGTTTAACAGGCTGCTTACTAAAGGAACAAGCATTACATCTCTTTACTAGATACCCTGACTAGTTTCAAACTTTGCATTACATTACAATTAAATTCTACACTGAATCCAAGAAAAAAGGATTTAAAAATCTAAACAACCAGAATTTAATTAGAAGTTTTGTTTTTGTATTTTTTATTTTAACATATTTTATGACAGTAGCCTATATTCATTGAACATTATTTAATTTATCAAAATAAACAGAAAATAGTACAAACTTTACTATTCTTTTAAACAAGTGTTAAGACATTATTATTAAAAAAAAACATTTTAGCTCAAGTATTTGTATAAATAATGCGTGACTTTTGCCCCATGTAAAATGGGGTGTAAAAGGCCCACCTTACCACCTTATACATTTATGAGTTTTTTAAACAAACCACTTTTGATTTATTTATGATTTACACAATGACTCGGTCCCCAGTTAGATAGTAAATCACGATACCAGTGTGTTTGCGTTGTCATTTCTTGCCATAAACACACGGTGGAGATTTAGAGTTTTTATAGCAATAACTGAGTTTTAAGAGTTAAATCAAGCAGAAATATTTCTCTAATGTATTAATTGCAGATCCTCTTTGAATAATGATTATGTTAAACACAATGACTCTGTCCCCTGTTAGATAGTAAATCACGACACCAGTGTGTTTGCTTTGTCATTTCTTCATCTCAAACACACTGTAGATATTCACTGTATATATTGAGATAACTCAATTTTATGGTGACTTGCATTAAAATGTTTATCCGTCTCAATTAAATTATGTGAACTGAATGACTTTTTTTTTTTTTTTTTTGATATTATATTTATTGTAGTATTTTCAGATTTACAGACAAATGGACAGTACGATCACATGACAGAAACAAACACAACTACTCAAAACCCCCCCCCAAAAAAACAAAAACAAAACAAAACAAAACAAAAAAAAACTCCTTCAGTTAGAATCATGTTTGTGTGTGTGTGTGTGTGTGTGTGTGTGTGTGTGTGTGTGTGTGTGTGTGTGTGTGTGTGTGTGTGTGTGTGTGTGTGTGTGTGTGTGTGTGTGTGTGTGTGTGTGTGTGTGTGTGTGTGTGTGTGTGTGTATAAGTGTGCGTGTGTGTGAGTGGATGTGTCAATGTCTTGATGTTTTAGAGTTTCACCCCTTTACTGCTGTGTACTTTTTTCAGTATCGTGGCCGATTTGTAGATTGTACACACAAATATTTGGAGAATTTTTGTGTTTTTGCTGATTTTTTCCATTCATTTCCTATGGTCGGTCATTTATGACCGAAGACAATGAACGCTACTTTTTTTTATGACCAATTAGCATGCTCGAATCATGACCCCAATTGTTTTGTGTGTTTACATACCTAATGCAAGAAAAGTCACCAAGTTTCATATCATTCTAATGAAGCACTGATTTTTTAAATTTCAAAACAGAAAATGTTCTGGTCCGAAATGACCGAAGAGCACCAGAGGGTTAATGTTGTTCTCCATTACACACTGCTCTGTTTGTTGTTTGTTGACAGACCGTTTAAAAAGTTACATTTTTAGGCTGGTCTGCCTGAGCGTTCTACCAGCGCTCGTCAATGTCAAAATGATGGCCAATCAGATCAAAGAAGGCGGGGCTTAATGTTCACTGAAGACGAGTGTGAATTCCAACGCGGCGCTTTTAGTTTTTACAGTGAAAGAGTGCGTGATAAGATATGCGTAGCTAAACAGGTTATATTTGACAACCGTTTTACAATGGATATGTTTAACGACCCACAGTAACATACAGTGATGCAAACTACGCAACTTTTTTAATGTAATTTTGCCATTTTTATTTGAAAATATGCTATCATTTAAATAATGATGTCATTTTTGACATATTAGACAAACAAACAAGAGTGAATGTGTGCATATTTTTTAAATAAAATATAATTTTCAAAGAGTTTAAATGGTTACCTCACAAATATATAGGCTATAATTACTTCTTTTAGTACTAACCATTACTTTATTCCCTTAAATCCCCTTTAATCCTTCAATTATTTAATTTCTTTAAATAAAAAGACCCACCCATCTCCCCTTAAAAACAAAAAAACAACAACAACAACAACAAACTTTGTTCCCCCCAATGTTCAGGACATGGCTACGGCCTTGCCCCGTTTTACAGCTCGTTCAACACAACCCCCAAATAAAAATAATAAAGGCCTGACCAACAGCAGCTGCTGTTTATAGGAGCAAGTGTGTAGTGGTGATTTTCACCAACAGATGGCGCTGCAATGGCACTGATACTTTGATGCTTGGTCGTGCGCCGCTGCTACTACTTCACGAAGAACGTAACCGAGCAGAGCGCCATTATCATCAAATATCAAAAGAAACTGTTATCGCTTTCAAGGTAGTAACATACTAACTATTCATGCTAAATTAAAATAATACTGTTTGCATGTGCTTTATAACAGGGGGTGGGATTGTTTTGAACAATTTTAAACGTCCCCAAACGTTCCGCAGTCACGAGTAATTTCCACACATCTTAACTATAAAAACTACATTTGCAGAATATACATACTTTCTCACTTTCTGCTTAAAATAAGCCTAAAATGCAAAATAACAAGCCCAATTTATGATAGTAAGAGTCATCTTCAAGCACAAACGTACAACCGGCAAATCTGTCTGTGTTTTGATTTCGGCAATTCAGTTTTGGCGAATGCAAATAACGTGAATATTGTTCATGAGTCCAACATTCAGCCACGCGAGAACACATGCGATCTCCCGAGGGAAGACGTCTTTCACTATTGTAAGTTCATGTTGTTAAATAGAGAAGCACAGTTTACATTACAAGTTAACTGTAGCGTATTCTTGATCTCATCATTGAAACACAAAGTCTCAAGCACCAAAAGCAGCCCATACTAAAGTTCTCTTTAATTGAAAATATGCATTGTCATCTATTCACACATGGTTGCAACAACATTTAGTTAAGTGCCATTGTTAAAAAAAATGCTTTATTGGCTGAAATTTCAAAGACGTTCAGTTATTATGCTTTCAAATGTTATGCCATCTATATAGCCTAAAAAACCCATAAAATGTTATAATTTTGAATAGAGATAAAGATACCAAAATAAAAGTTTGCTAAGAACCAGAATCTAAAAGGATATTAAGATATCTTTAATACTTCTGGGGCCCTATCTTGCACCCAGCGCAATTGACTTTGTACACCGACGCATGTGTCATTCCTATTTTGCACCCGCGCAAAGCGCGCTTTTCCCTCCATAGAAGCACGTCGCTAAACTAGTGAATGGACTTGCGCTACCTGGGCGGTTCAGCGCAAAAAAGGAGGCGTTTTCCGGCGCAAACAATCCCTGGTGCTATTTTGCTGTTCCATTAAACAATTGCGCCACTGACCAGAAAAAACCTAGTCTAAAGTCAGTGGCGCGTTGCGCGTTGTTCATTATGCTATTTTAAGGGCGCATGCTTGACCATAATGTATAGCGTGC